>CM067374.1:121808842-121881342 GCA_034401795.1 Chaetoderma sp. LZ-2023a | reverse complement strand
ATTACAATATGTATCATTTTAAGGCACCGTGTACCGATATCCTGGGGATTATCCATCAAATTCCTTCTTGTGAGAGAAACGATACATAATTTGCCAAAGAATTTCGGGAACACGTATTAAATATATTACATGATGACTTATGTAAAGCTGGTTCAATTGCTTAGAAATATAATGCTTATTTATTTTCCTTGAAATCACTTCGACAGACATATGCCATTGCCTAGTGGTGCGAGGATATTCTCCTCGCAAGTACACAGTTTGACTATAAATAGATATGATAAGTACCATTGATAGAACGTGGAAAACCATAAGCTTACTCTCCCAGTAGCATAGTCCCAATAGATATGTGGGTTACAGTCAATAATAATATATTGCATGGTGTATGTTTTATTAATTCGATCTATTAATGTCACCGACACCGAGTTATACATGGAAATCCTCTAAATCTCCGTGACGAGAATTTTTGCCATATATCCCTATGTAAATATGTCACCCTTCCAAGCCCCGTATGGAAATGTGGTCTCATAAATAACAATACTACTGTCTTGTCAATTCATAATGCCCAGGCTGAGACAAGCCATATGATAACACCCACTGGAATAAGGATATATGCTGGAAAGGAAATATAAAAACTCACCGAGTACATAGTGCGCACTGTGATGTGGACATACCGCATTCTAGTAGGAAAGAACCTTTCCAGTTTTAGCTATGCCCCGCCCGAATCTAAATCCGCCCCACCCACACCTCGCCGGTATGCGGATCCAGCGACCCTGAACTCCCTGACTATCAATTTCGAGAAAACTATACAGGTAGACTGTTGATGACAATTCACCTTTCCAGAGTATCCATCCATCGTCTGATCTCGTATGATGTCATAATCAGCTAAGCGTGTGGATGATGACGTCACAATCATTACGTCACAACGGTTCCATATATAACCGTCATCAAATCTGAAATGGTCCGACACGTTGTATGAATTGCATGTATTTGTAATTCTTTGCTATTTAATAAACAAGCTGTTGAATATTTTGAAAACTAATTTGACTAGGTACTGTTGCTGCCTTAGGCACCAACAGCACCCAGTCAAATTAGTTTCCAAATATGCAACAGCTTACCTGTGTATTTTTTGGAAATTGATAGTCAGGGTGTTCAGAGATTGATCGATCCCAACATGAGCGAGGTGTGGGTGGAGCTTAGCTAGAGATGGGCGGGACATAGCTAAAACCGGAAAGGCCCATTTGACTAGGTGATGTTGCTGCCTATGGCAACAACAGCGCCCAGTCACATTAGTTTGACAATACTCAACAGCATGTTTATTAAATAGTAAAGACATACAATTCGTACAACAACGCTTAGTCCGGCACCATTTATGCGTTCGTGATGTACTTATCTACGTCATTCATGACACCCTTGATTATGCCGCCATCCTATACATTCCATTATCATGCCTCATTATATTAATCTGACGTAGGCAAAATATGGGACCAAACTCTGGTATCTTCATATTTATGTTGACAGTGTGAGAGATATATTAATGCAATCTCGACCGAATGTGTGGGCGACACGTTTCTTGGTTTTGTGCATAAAATTGGCAAATGTTGGAATTACTACATACACAATATGAATGAACCATTGGTAAGGTTTGTTCATCTGATGACAAAAGTAAATCGGTTCGGCGTGAATAATCTATCTGATGTATTTCCTGTACATGAATTAACCATTTTCGCATCGCTTGCATGGAGAACGCATTGTTGTGATTTCACGTTTCTTATGCGAGATTTCGCCTGGATTGACATGGCAAGATTAACCCACAAGTAAAGGGTCTAGCACCAGGTCCCATTTCAACCGAGTCGAACATTATCAATATTGAAGAGCTTTAGCGAGTGAAAACTGACAATCGACCTTTCCAGTTTATCTATCCATCATATGATGCCATAATCAACTACTTGACGTGTGGGATGACGTCATAAACCAATGCCGTTATGGTTGGCGTATGTCTTTGATATTTAATAAAGATGCTATTGAATGTTTTGAAACTAATTTGACTGGGCGGTGGCATCAACAGCACCTAGTCAAATTCGTTTCAAAATAGTCACCAGTGTACCTGTATAGTTCTCTGGAAATTGATAGTCAGTCTTCTTCTTTTCGTTCGCTGATCATACCGCCAGTCCTGTAAGTGACTATCGACATGATCATAAGCGTTAAGTGCGTGGATCCATGGTTTATTAGAGTGCGCCGTGCAGCCTGGAACCTCCGTCTTCAGCACTCGAGGTTTCTGTCAGGGTTACCTCACCCTTACCTCCTTTAGTCGCCTCTTACGACACGCAGAGGATACGGAAGGTGTATTCTAAGCCCCACTTACAGGGCAAGATAGTCAGTGAGTTGAGGGATCCATCCCAACAAGAGCGATGTGTGGGTGGAACATAGCTAGAGATGGACCATCGTACTAACATATGCCAACTCACATAGCTTCGTTGTTCGTGGACTCGATACGGGAGCGGAGTGGAGGCGGGGGTCGTGCAAGAGGACGATGGAGACGGGCGGGACATAGCTAAAACTGGAAAAGGTTAATTCTCGACGAGGTTGATAAAGGTGATATTAATTGGGACTGAGTCTGAGATTCTATTTTTCATATAAACTGATAATTACGTCGCCATCTTTTTCCAATAGCAACGATCACTGTACCATAGTTCAAATCTTTCATTTGCTATCAGACACTGACAACTAGCATATTGGAATCCTTACGCTGAAGAATATAGTACTTGTAATTTAATCTATGAGAAAAATGTACACTAATCTAAGTTTGTTTATTTACTTAGCTATCAATTGGCAAAGCTATATTATGTACTATGAGATCTCCAAACGGTATTGCTACGTCATGACGTGCGTCACCACCGCTCGACTTCAACGTAGTTATTTCCAAATGCGACGCGGATGGCCATATTCTGATTGGTCAAAGATGTTTGAAATTACACCCACCCGCCGTTATCAATCAATACAATACTTCGCTGCATTATTAACCTGATTCATATTGTTAATATGGAATCGGCTAAAAGCTTTTGTTAATAGGATAAAATAGAATGGCCACCACATATTCTGGCAACTTTCAATACCGAAGACTCATGCCGACCTGTCGCGTAGATATAAATTATATTAAACCCATACATCTCACGGGGATAGGATTTTCACTGTCTAGGGCATGTGGAAAATCATCTTTCCTCAGACGATGTATACTGCTGTTTTAAAGAGGTAGAAAAAAGCAGTATTCGATAAACAAACACATTTTATATTCCACTTGCATCCCCGCTAACCAATATATAAGGAATGACACTACACACACAATGAGCTAAACGAGTCAATGCAACGATCCGCCTAATTTATGTCATCTGTGCTTGTCAAGCACACGCTGAACATGAAACTGATTTCATCAAATTGAAGTTTTCGGATCTTCGTATTTCTAACTACTTTATTCCTACTAATACTCGGAGAAGATTTATGACGGTAGATTGCTGCGACAATCTATCTTCTCCAAGTGCTATTAAGATGATTGCTGGCTCGCCTCTTCTGATGTTGGTGAAGATATTTATATAGCAACCGGGCCTATCTGACTTATCAGAAAGATGCGCAGGTATGGCACGGTGTTGCTCCGTGCTTCTGGAGTATTCTTCAAACACAACTGAACTCTCTACTTGTATAAATATTGGATTATTTATTCGCCACCCTAATACTGATATAACAAGTAACGACTTTTACTGTCGTAACGAATTATGATAACTTTTAAGCAATGGAAGTATGATACGATTCAATTCAAACAACCTATCTTCTACTACAAACCCATCCTACTCTAACACTAACTCGACTGATTACTCTCAACGGTTGCTGGTATGCTATCAGACTAGCTACTACAATTCACAGTTACTCCAATATATTCACTGTAAATTTCGATAACGAAGCGAGGACTGCTCCGGAACCACGGATGATAAAGATTACCCTTCAAAAGACAAAGTGCCTCTAATATACAACTTCCAGTTTCCTAACACTATTCCTTTGGTTTCTCTGCCACAGAGTTTGATTCGATGCTCCTTGATTATGACGTCATCTCGACTAATCAAACTCTGGGCATCTCTTCTATGGAGATACCATCGAACAGGGTCAAAGCGGTGTTGGCTGGTTCTGATTTGATGCGATCTGTCAGCTAACCAACAACATTATGGTATCTGTTGTTGTAGCATGTCTTTCTATGATTGCCATATAGTTGATATACAAATTTCGATTGTGTTATGAATTCCTACAGGACGCTACAATGCCTCTGTCCTGTCCCTTGCCTATCTTGGATAAGCCTGTAGGAAGCGAACATTAATAAGCACATGAGCTGTATGATCTCATTGCCAGCTGGTGTTGTCGTACTTGCTTAAGGGAGTCGGAATGCCGACCGTCAACAACTAATGTCAGTCTGTCACCTATATTCCTATCGATTCCTATCGATTCTTTTCACTCGATTATTTACTAAACTACTGGCCGAAACGACTGCTGAACATTATAAAAGTGCGTGCCGATCCCACAGCAACAACTTTTCCTCTTCAACTATTGACAGATACCACCAACTCAGAACCGTCGGTTCTATTTCATTCCTAGCTAATACTCAACTCTACTTTCGATGGGGTTTCGCATCGTATTCCACGAAACTGTTTAACAGTTTATCAGCAGCACTGGCCGATGTCAACCAGCGCAGCGTCCTACTACTAATCTAACTTGCTACCACTTTCACTCAGTTCATTAGCTCACCTGGTATTTTCAAATATAAATTTCGTTGATTTCACTGAGGTCTTACTCGTAAATATAAGACATCTAGCGGGGTCATGACTTCCCACAAGACAATCCGATATCTACAAAATGTACAGCCAGTAATAACTTGTTATTATTTTAGGTCACACGTTGCAGATCTGGTCATTGCCAGAACACCTTTGAAGGCAGATATCTTTCTAAGCGATATTCCACATTCTTATCATTGCGTGTCTATTAAATGGACCTTTCAACTTTTACCTATGCCCCGCCCATCTCTTGCTATAGTTGAATATGTTGAAACTAATTTGACTAGGTGTTGTTGCAGCCTTCGTTTCTAGCTACGTCCTGCCGATCTCCCGCTACGTCCTGCTCATTTCTAGCTATGTCCTACCGATCTCTAGCTATGTACTGCCGATCTCTAGCTATGTCCTGTCGGTCTCTAGCAATATCCTGTCGATTTCTAGCCATGTGCTACCGATCTCTAGCTATGTCCTGCTTTCTCTAGCTATGTCCTACCGATCTCTAGCTATGTCCTGCCGATTTCTGGCCATGTGCAAACCGATCTATATCTATGCTCTGCCGATTTCTAGCTATGTCATGCCTATTTCCATCTATGTGCTACCGATCTCTAGCTATGTCCTACCGATCTCTAGCTATGTCCTGCCGATCTCTAGCTATGTCCTGCCGATTTCTAGCTATGTCATGCCTATTTCTAGCTATGTGCTACCGATCTCTAGCTATGTCCTGCCCATTTATAGATATGTCCTGCCCATTTATAGCTATGTCCTGCGCATTTCTAGCTATGTCCTGCTCAGTGCTAGCTATGTCCTGCCTATTTTTATCTATTCACTGCACATGTCGTACGCGTGTTGGAGTCGATATTAAACCTTGAATCCTGAATTCCCGTAATGTCCCGATCGAAAATCCTACTCATATAAAGAAGCATGGAGAAAAGAAAATCAGATATTTGGCTGCTCTCGAGAGCAAAGCATAAAATAAATGGACAATACGCATGATTGATTTTGAAAGTTGTACCCGAGAAGATGGCAAATGTATATTGATCCGGATTGATGAACGAAATACACAAGAATTCTTGTATGACACAACTGAAGCAAACACATTTCACAGACCACTATGTGCGCGTCTTGTGAGGCAATCCAATGTACTTGTGATGAGTGGGGGTGGTGGTGGGGTGGGGTTGTGGTTGTACTTGTACCGTGTAGCAATTCTAGTCAATAATCCTATTGAATGCCTAACTAGATCCCATTAACCTCGGGGCTTGAGTTAAGCGTATATTCTTTAAATATCCGCAGCCACTACAGCGCATTACCTCTCTTCTCAGGATTCTGGTTCAATTCTAAATACTCTTTCTTTGATTGAGATAAAATGTATGTTGAAAACTTTGCAACTTATTTGACCGCGAGCTGCTTCTGCCTATGGCAGTACCAGTTGTTGGAAAATAACTTTCAAAATATTCTACAGCTTTTCTGTAGAATTATCTGTATAGTTATCTTAGGTGTTGGATTTCGGAGATGTAAGTTCCTAATTTTTAACCGGCCATTTTTATTCAAGCTGTCAGTCATGGCACGTAATGTCTGTCCAACATCTAAGTCTATCCATCCATCGTTTGACGTCATATGACATCATAATCAACTGCGTGAGGCGTAGGATGGCGTCATAATCATGACATCATGAATGACTCTATTTAGTCAGTCTTAAACGCTTAATAGTACGACACGTTGTACGAATTGTATGTCTTTGCTATTTAATAAACATGCTGTCGAAAATTTTGAAATTAATTTGATTGGGCGCTGTTGTTGTCATATGCAGCAACAGCAACCTGTCAACTTAGTTTCAAAATATTCAACAGCTTACCTGTATAGTTTTCTGGAAAATGATAGTCGCGCCACCAGACCTTCATATATGGCCATATCTTTGAAACATGTGACGTAGTCAAAAGTAAGGCTACTGTTGATGCGAATATCTCATTTGATGGCACATTCACGTCAAATAGCGCACAACGCGCTACTCACGTATATCGCTGAATCTAGTTTCGGTATGCTATCAATTGCTGTGCTATTGCTTGTAGTGAATGCATTCACCCTTGTTTGTAATTTACTATAATGACCTAGAAGAAAGACTCTTTGAATTATTATTACGGCAACGTATTGGTCAATACAAAGTTTAGTTAATATATATCCGTGGGGACCAGTGTAGTTCGGATCGACCGGTCGGATATCGGCCGTACCAGCTGAGCTGAGGTGGCTCTCTTCACCGCAGGTGGCTTTCAATCTTTCCTGCCTGAATTCGAACAAAGCTCTTTTTAAGCATCTCTCTCTCACTCACTCTCTCTCTCCCTCTCTCTCTATCTCTCTGTCTCTCTCTCTCTCTCTCTCTCTCTCTCTCTCTCTCTCTCTCTCTCTCTCTCTCTCGGGTGCTAGTGTGCAGAGTAGGGAATTGAGCACAAGAGAGAAGGCATGTGGGTGGTCTTGTTTACAGTTTTAGGTTTCCAGTGTGCAGTACTTTTCCATCAGCTGAAAGTTGTCCATGGGGAGACGATAGGGGCAATTCGTGTCCTGATCATCTGATGAGCATCACCCTATCCGAATATCGTTGTTCGAGAGGCGGGTAGGTCTGTGAGGCGGCAGGGAAAAAACTGTCTCTCAGGAGGGTCCTAAGTGGGAGGAAAGTGGTTCTTTTGGAGTGAGAGACAGCGGGCGTTTCTATCTATCCCGGGCAGTCAGTGACGAGGTTTTCAGGCATAAGAAAGGCGAGCTGAGAGGCGCGTCGAACCGAGGAACTCAGCTTACCTAGTCCTAATGGTATTTCCTACACTAAGAGGCTCGTGGGCAGCCAAAACAGTGCAAATTGACGTGTCAAAAGACATGCGCCAATTGCGAGAGCTTCAAATGTGAACTAAGCGGGGGAAAAACAGCAGAAACGTCAGCTGGCGCTTTTCTCTATTTAGGTGCGGTCCAAGTGAAGTGGGGGGGGGGGGGTCTACAGAACAAGCAAAGCAATCGCCATTTTGGCTGTGGGAAACGCATCACCAATCGCAGTGTTGTTTAATTTCTTTACGCTGTGCAAAGCCCAAAGAGTGTCACCCACTAGAAAAGTGGCGAAAATGTAAATGTTCTTATTTATACGTATACGTGTTCGAAAGTGTTATTGCTACAATGCTAGTATTTGTCTTCACGTTAAGTGAGGCACGAGATCGTCGTCCGCCGATGATGGCTAAGATGGACGATCTCCTTTAGAGTGTTTTCTAATCGAAAAAGAAACAGCCGCTAAGTCACAGAAAGTCCCGTGGTTGTCGGGTCTTTGTTTTGCTATTGCGGGCATTGTTGACTTTAAACCAGCCTTGGTAGGTATATTCCCAAGCCACAACATCACACACAGACTGAATCCTCGACGGCCATGGATCACAGAACCTGGGCAGGCTGAGCTTTTTAGAGCGGATGAAACGTTCAGGCAGATCCTAACGTGGAAGCAGTCATAAGAGCGACGCTGTGGAAGTTAGTTTTCACAAGATGAAACATCTTGTGAAAACTAACTTCCACCGCGTCGCTCTTGTGACTGTCAAAAGGAAGGGGCACTGGAAGTTAGCTTTCACAATATGTTCTTTTTGTTGCAGGAGAAGTGTTCTTCAGAATAAGATGAAACGATGGAACACAAGTGGAACACGGTCAGAGACTATTACCAAGCTAACGGCTTCTGAGTTCGTTTGCAGCAAGTGGTAATCGGCAGTGGTGCTTTTCAACAATGGCACATGATATGTCGACCTCTCGTTCGTGTCAGGAGACAACGTGAATATTTCGTACATGAAGTTTATTGAGTAGCACAAGAATGGTGGAAATTTCTGAATGCAGAGAAATTTAGGATGTTATTTGGCCGCTATTACTTAGCGGCCTTTAAAAAAAGGAGGTTTTTGTGCTGTCTATGTAAATGACGTACAACTCCGAGCGATATATATCCCAAATCCCGCAGTGGCCAGTATTTCGAAGAACAAGTCGTGCCAAGATCATATATACAACCTGTCATGTGTGGTGTCATAGGATATGTATGACGTCACACCTCTGCTAAATGTGCATCTCAGTTATTGAACTTGGGTATGACAGGGTTACTGATCAACTGCTCACCCTTTCTCCCTCACGACTGTCCGTGTTTTCCACGCCAATGTTTTAGACACTTATTCTGATGATCAGTTGGCCAGGAAGTTCAATGTATTAAAATGCTATGCGGCATAACAATGACATTCACCTTGCACAATGTAAGCCTGGTCACTGTTTAGTTTGGAGTGTTGTCAGTCTACTCATTATAGATCTGCTGTTGCCAGTTATAGAAAACATTTTTGGATTCAGGCGTATCTAGACACGTTTCATCCTGAATTATGAGGTGTCTACTAAGATCCTAAATATAGTAGTACTTATTAATTTAAGATCAGCCTATTTGAACTGATAAGTCAAATGCAATTTATAATCATTTGTATTTTCAAAATAACTATTAAAAACACGACCTAGCAGTGGGTTGGGCACCTCATAAAATCAACAATGACACAATTCTCAAAACAGCTAAAATTCACGCATGCTAATGGTTTGCTACTATATGTGTGCATACAGCATGTGTTTCCACATACTGGTGCCTTGAATACGGTTCCCTGAGACTCCTGGTGACCACCAACATGTTCCAAGTTTTTAAAGTTTAGTCACCAGTATTGTTAGTTATCCGATAGCCATAGTGTAGTTTTCTTGGCTAACGGATACTCTGTATAAAGGCGTTGTCTCGTCATCTCACGTCGCCGTCCTAGCATTATTATGCTCGGCTGATCTATTGAACCTTTTTTTCAAGATGAACTAATCCTTCATCTACTACTTCCATATTGACCAGAGTTGCTTGATCCTCATTGATCTCCAGCACGAGACGATACGTGAAGGCCTGGCTGAGAAGATAACAGCCCACCTTCCATGTAATCGGCATTTCGGCAACGGCAGCATCTTTTAACCGCTGGCAATCCATCGTTATGATGTTCATCGATGACCTTTACGTCACGTTTCTCTAGATTTGACGCTAATCTATAACCTGTCATTCAGTCAGAACTTTCATTCGCGCCCAAGATACCGGATCTACATCTTCGTCAGGGTACTTAGTGAGCTGCTTGAATTTTGACAGTGCTGGTCATCAATATTCACCTCAGCTAATTACCTCGATCCTGCCTGTGACGCCAGAATCTCACCATCGTTCATGTCACCCCGATCCTGGCTGCGACGTCAAAATCTCAACATCATTCACGTCATCTCCTTTGATGTGCTTGTAGACTTTAGGGGTGATGTGCCGGCAGTTTTATTTCAGCGGACCTTCCGGTCACACCCGTGCCCTTAAAATCGTTCCTTCATCAATACCGTCATCTGACCTCGTCCTGACCCAGCTGTCATGAGATGCCTTCTATGTGATTGACGACCAGCAACTGTTCACTACATTCAATAGGCTACAGCTTTCCAAACGTCGGTTCACCAGACGACCTCGATCTCTTCCCGGATGAAAATCGTTGGGATCGGGACGATTCTTTTCTACTCTTCTTGTGACATTCTGAAGGACCAAGATATTTAAAACTGTATTCCGTTACTGATCAACATAATTGACTAGCCTATTCCATATCACAACACATTACATTCGCCACATGTGTTGGATTCGGCATAGCGAAATTTAATCAGTTAACTATATTCCAAAATATTTAAGTGACCATTATTGTATGGTTGCAATCTGTTAAGTTGTCTAGTTAAGCATATTTCAATAAGATGTACTATACTATGACACTATTATTATTATTATTATTATTATTATTATTATTATTATTATTATTATTATTATTATCCACTGACATAAGCTTGTGTTTGTTAGAGTATTCATAATCTATAGTTGTTCTAGCATTTAGGGCTCTTCGGTTGTGTGACTGATTCATGATGAAGATTGAAGGTTAGCCAACTAATCGAACAGACACTAAGATACTCCGACCTCAATCAAAATAAAATATCAATTAACCACAGGTCAATTATTATCTTTGATAATCAGCAGAACATATAATTATCACTCATCTCATCGATCATTCATCATTATCATTCGCCTGTCGTTTGTTGTCCGTCCATGTGTCACTTTACGACAGAATAAATTTGTTTTTAGTTTTTACTCCAACTTTTATTGTTTGCCATTCACACGTCCATCATTTTCTGGTTCAAACTATTAAAGTTATTCAACCACAGTCAACAGCAGCATCGTTCAGGATCTATGGATAATATACTGACGTAGTGTGGACCTGTTAGGATCGGATTCTGGTACTGAAAGTGCAATAACCCCACATTTGAGAAGTCAAATGATATCTGCGTCTGGACTAAACTTGACTCCTATGATACATTGATATCGTAAATAAAATTTATCCAGGAGTCAGGAATTGTGTGCTTCGTCAGGAAATAACAAGGAATTCAAAATAATCGTTGCCAGAAACGACCCTGATCGATCAGTCTCAGCATTTAACGCCTGATCAAATATATCTGTCCAACTTGGTGGACATATCAATCCAGCACTCCCGTTCCCTGACAACAGTTCTACTTATTCTTGACTGGTATTTTGAAACTCATAGTTCTACGTTGTCATCATGTGTATAATATTTGATCCTGCGTCAGCGATCCATTTAATTTATGTCGGACAGAGTTCCGTTGTCAGCTCAAACCCATTGGACAATCACTAACAAATTTGGTACCCATTGTTGACAATGTTTTGAGGTCATACAGATCAAATCTACTTCCCTATTAACCTACCTGTCCGACGATTAGAGGTTGTAGGGTCACCAATTCCCCTAGGCTTGCTATTACAGATATCAACGAAATTGAGGTCATGCAATATATGCCACCATGAACCCTAGACGAAACTCGCTAACTCCATGATATGGCGGCCCGTCAAACAGGTTCCTCCTGAACAGAGGTCCCATCAAACCTATAATATATCAACTGTTTATAAATCAGCTTTATTAGTTAACGCTGGCTTATAAATTATAAAGGATTCAATTTAATGACAATTGTACTTTTGACACTTTAGACATTAAGCTAATATTGTAAACTCTTCTTATTTTCAGCAATTTAATAAATCATTCGGTCGTTCAATAACCCCACCCCATCTTCTGCCACCCGTGAATATATAAAATACATATTTTTTTTGCGCGAATTTAATTATTGGCGTAATATTGTCGTTATTCGACGATTTACCAGTTAATAATTTATTCTAGATTGTCCGATAATTTTCCAGTAATATTCATATTACAAATAAGTGTCAATTGGGCAAACATGTGGCTCGTAGAGTTTAATGGCTCGAAAACTACATCTCTATTTTTTTCCCTGCGCAACGAGCACACATCCTTTTCAATCAACTTCAAAGATTCTGAAATTCTACCGTCAACTGATCATAAGCACCTCGGCATTACCTTTAATAACAAAGGGAATTGACTTAACTATGTGAGTAATCTCATAGCAAACGCTCAACACAAACTCTTTACTTAAAGGTCTAAAATACATTCTAGACCGTAATTAAATATCTCGAGATCATGTACAAAACATATTAGACCCTCTTTAGAATATGCAGATGTTGTGTGGGATAATATTCCACAATATCTTGTAATTCGGTTAGAGGACATCCAAAAAGATGCTCTCAGAACGGTATGTGGAATGACACGTAGTGCGAGCACTGAAGACTTGTACTTAGAAACAGGCATCGAAACCTTGTCAAGTAGACGTGAATTTCATAGATTATCTATGCTATTTAAAATTATTAACGGGATGACCTGTGAGGTTCTGGTCAACCATTTTCCCACACTATCCCAAGCAGGAAATCCTTACAATATCCGTCATCCAAATTTACTCACTCCATTCCGCTGCCGTAGTGAGCTCTTCTATGGATACTTTTCCCCAGCAACCGTCCGCGCCTGGAATATGCTTCCTGTGCCGGTGAGAGTTTCTGTCACTCTTCTAAAATTTAAAAGCAAACTCAAGGCTATGCCACCCATACGACAACCCCTGAGTGGTATTACGTAGGCCCGAGGTTTGCCAACATAATGCTATGCAGGCTCCGAAACTGTTGTAGTTCTTTAAACCGACATCTATTTGACAACTTTCTGTCGGAATCTGCCAGTTGTTCTTGTGGGCACAATGATGAATCTGCAAACCACTACCTCTTACATTGTGGCCTTTTTAACGAGCAGAGTCGTTTTCCAAAATCAGCTTGCCTTGAACGAGATTTCTCTTGCTTGGGTTACGGTCAACCAGCTTCTATACGGGACTTACACTGCCAACTTGGAAATGAACAAACTGATCTGTAATACGGTATGTCAATATATAATTAACACCAGCCGCTTTCAGTAGCTTCCCGTTCGTGAACTTATAGTTTACGGGGTAAAAGGACAGCAGCCCAACACGTACAGGTTGGGGCGAAGACAGCACCTAGAGCTCACCTCTGCTATTCTTCCATTTCATCTTATTCCTCGCTCACTCTATCTCTCACCCTCTCTCCCTTCCTCCCCCCTCTCTCTCTCGGTCTTTCTTCCTACACTCCCCCACCTCACACTCAACATCCACACACTTATGCACACTAATAGACTACAATTAATTAAACTATTATGATTATCCGCCATTTTGTTGTAAAAAAGGTTTGTATAATCTGTATGTGTATGGGTGACACGGGCATAAGTCTCTTATCGTGCTTCCATCTGAACAAAAATAAATCGCGTTTAAACCAAGTGTCAATCCATGCCACGTTAATCATAGGCTAGTCGTAACTTCGTCAATACCGTGCACCGCGTCACAAAGTATTAAAATATTTTATTCATGACAGCTGTCTCTAAAGCCTCCGTCCATGTGCACGGAAAATCATTATTTCCATGATCGCCTTTTCCGGGCAATTTAACCGCGTAGAGTAGTCGAGCAATTTAACCATTTTTAATCTGAACTAAACTTGTTAGATTGGAATATTGAATGAGAGATTTAATTTTATTTATGAATTGATTTAAGGAGAATATATTATAATAAATTATAACTATTCATCTTCAGATTAATTTTAAGTAATTAAATCCTGTGAAAATATTAATCTAGTTGTTTGTATGAACAGCATAGCGGTTTTACGATTGTGATATTAAGCAATAAGCGGAAAACGGCGATCGTATCACAGCTGACATTAATATTACGATAGCGTTGCCTGGATTCGTGCCCATACAAGATAACTATTTGACAGTTAAATTTTGTCAAAGCGCAAACCGTTAAGCACTAAATAATTACAGCCATTTATTATTATTCTTATTGACTAAATATATGTTATAATTAATTTAATTAATTGAACTAATTTCAATTAATTAGAAATAGTATTAATTTACAATGTTTTTTGTAACTTTTAGACTACAATTACTGTACCAGAACCAGCGAATTTGAAGCTAAATGTGTGTTGTAATTTTTAAGGCGTTTATTTGCTGGTTCCAAATGCTAGGGTCTAGACTCACGCCTGACGTTTGTGCTTTCTGTTGAATTCTTGTGAATTCTTGTGACGCAAGTTTGTGCATTAGCTTGTGTCTCTGTGTGTGTGAGTGTGTTGATCGTTGTCTCTCGATTTTGTCTCATGTTGAAGATGCCACGTACTGTTATTGTCCGTGGCTGTTCTGTTGCTCCTCATGCTTGGCCGTGGGGGATGGCGAGGGCCTAACCTGGGCCTAACGGGGGTGGGGAAGGGGATGGGGTAGGTGCTAGGTGGATGGGTAGGGGGTGGTGCGTGCGGTCACATGACCTGATGTACCCTATTGTGGGGGGCTTTAGGTCAGAGACCTCTCGGCCCCTTTGGGGGTGCTGGGAGGGTGGGGTGTAGGGTCTTAGGGTCCTGGGACCCATTTGCCCTACTGATCGTCATCCGAGCCGGCACCAGTGTGCACTTGTTTGATTTTGATTGTTTGGGCAGCCCGTATGGTGATTGCGTCCATCCGAGGACGAACTCAATCAGTCATCCGGGTTGCATACCTCCCTAGACCCATTGAAAATGTCCGAAAGATTCTAATTCTAGCAATTTTTGTTTTGATTATGTAATCCGTATGTTGCTTGATTCCGTCCGAGGACGAATCCATTCAGCATCCGGTTTACTTTGATTATGCCGAAATTTCTTGCCTACCTAGCCTTAACTCACGTTCGCACAGTGATGAGCACTATATGACGAAACCTCAGTTTAAAGTTCCATCCAAGAAGACTGAGCAAGTGGGGCCAAGTACGTTGCTTAAGCGTACTCCAGCAGGTTGCTGTGCCCATAATTGTCCGTTAGTCTGTCCATTTGTTGATCGGTTTGTCAGTCCGCTCGACAGACAAACATACCAACCGACGGACCACGAAAGACATGGACACACGTCCATATCACTCGTGGTCCGTCGGCAGGCACGCCCTTCTGTTGTTCTGTTGGTCAGTTGTCCGTCCTCGTCATCCAGCGGTCTCTCTGCCAGCCTGTCGTTGTTGGGTTCGTTGCCGCATCGGGGCACCGGCCATGGCTCTGAAAGAAAGGGAAAGAGAACAAAAGAAAACAAACATATGTTTCGGGCATGTACTCACGTACTTTGGGTCATCAATTAATGACGCAGGCACGTGCGAACGTGCAGGCAGTGTCTAGGACTGCCTTTGTGCAATGTTAGTTATACTATGTTTATGCGCACGCGCACTGGGTCTCCAATTCACGCCGCAGGTATGCACTCGTTTGAACGTTTACGACCACAGCTTATCAACACGCTTGAATAAGACTGATGTGGCCTAATGAACGCTAAACATTCAATGCGAATGTTTATAAACAATACTTTATTGCTTCCTATCACGGGGAGATGCTGTGTTATATGATGTGTTCTGATTATATGATGCGTTTGTCCGATGCAAGTACGAACTCGATTAATTCGTGGTTGATCTGTCGGTCACGTATCGCTATAATGTCTTCTATAGGGTCAAGATTGAAATTTCCCTTTCTCAGCGTATTGACGAGTTCCTTTCTAATACCTGTGTATTCAGTGCACCTTAGGAAGAAATGGTCTAAAGTTTCAGTCTCCTCGCGTGCCTCACATTGTTCTGTGTCTGACAGGTTGAGTTTTTCCGCATCTGGTTAACGCTGATCCGACCCATTCTGATGTGGCGTACCACAATGTCGCCTTGGCGTCCTGGGATGCGGTTTTGGTATTTGCGCTTGACTCCAGGAACGATTCTGAAAAGGAATCTGCCAGTTGTGTTTTTGCCATTTGCTGTTGATGTGCCTTTTGGCTAGGGCGTTCACTTCGGACTTTGAGAGTCCTATGCTGGTCATAGTTCCATCTTTGAGCACTTGTTCGGCTGCCTCGTTGGCCTGCTCATTGCGTTTGATGTCAACGTGGGTTGGGACCCAGTCGATGTCGACAGTCTTGTTGTCAGTCACCACAGTTGCATATAGCTGCCGGATTTCCTTGATTAGGTTGTCCCTGCTCTTGCTGCTGCTAGATTTGAAGCACTTCACCGAGCTTAGTGAGTCTGTGAGAATAACGTATTTGCCTGGATTTGCTGTTTTAATCCATTCTAGAGCCTTTTTAATTGCCACCAGTTCGGCGGTATATATATATATCGAAATGTGATTCAGAAGTTTGTACCTGAGTACTTCTTCCTGGTCACCAATGACTACTCCTGCTCCACATTCGCCGGAGTTGGGCATTGTTGAGGCATCGGTATAGATTTTCCTGTGCTCCTTCCATCTGTTGTCGATGTTTTCCAGAGCATGGCTCCTGATTAGCGCCGGCGGGTCTTTCTTGCATATCTGTGAGGATAGGCTGTCATGCGCCTTGATCTGCGGTAGTAGCCATGGCGGATCATTAACAGGCCTGGTGGGGTTTTTTTTTGTCATTTTGGGCAGCACCTTGTATCTTAGGTTCTCCTTGCATGGAATACATACCTCCCTGGTAGGGTTGGTAGGTGTAGGTATGTCCAGAATTTGAGAAGACATTCCTCTCTTCGCAGATCTAGAGGTATTTCTCCGCTTTCTACGTTGATTGCGTCTCGAGGGCTGCTCTGTGAGGCACCAGAGCAAATGCGCAAGCATTTTGATTGGAGGCTGTCAATGGTTCCTAACAGTGAACTGCTCGCCATGGCGTATGCTTCGCATCCGTAGTCTATCATTGATAGGATTAGGCCACGGTATAGCATAAGCATGCTCAGAAGGTCTGCCCCCAGGTGTGCTTTGTTAATGAGCGAAGGAGATTTACTTGCTTGAAGCATCTCTCCCTCAGACTCTTGATGTGGGGTTTCCAGGTGAGCATTCTGTCGAATGTTAATCCCAGGAATTTGCCTTCAGCACATGGCTTGATTTTTCTGTCTGTTGAGGAACAGATTTCCATCAGAGCCTACGTATTTAACATTGGTAAACTTGATTTTAACTGTTTTTTCCGCAGACAGTTTGAAACCATTTTTTTGCACCACCGTGAGACTATGTCAAGAACTATTTGCATGGTCTTTCGTGCCGGTCTATCTTCGCATATTTGTTCCACAATCCTGTGTCATCAGCGAAAATAGACCCGCCTATTGCGTTGGGATCCAGTGCATTGTCTTTTTCAATGTCTTTGGGTAGAGAACTCATCATGAGGTTGAACAGTAGGGGGCTTATTACACCACCCGGCGGGGTGCCATTTTCCAATGTTTGTTCCCTAGACATTTGTCCATTAACACGGATGCTAATCTTTCTGTTATCGAGAAAATATCGTATCAAGAATAGGATGCGGCGCCGGTAACCAAAGTCATTGAGCTTTTTTAGAACTCCATTTCGCCACATCATATCAAAGGCTTTTTTCATGTCTAAGAAGACTCCTATTGTTATGTTTCCTCTTGCGGCGTCTCTAGCTTGCTTGGCTGCCTTGGTCAATCTGACTAGGTGATCAGTAGTGCATCTGCCCTTTCTGAAGCTACTATGCCAAGGGTAGAGTAGACCGTTATGTTCGAACCCATGTTCTAGACGGATTTTGATCATCCTCTCCAACACCTTGCATAGACAGTTCGTTAGGGAGATTGGCCGGTATGATCTTTGGTCAGTTTTGTCTTTCCCTTGTTTTGGAATAGGCACCACGAACCCAGTTTTCCAGACTGAGGGCATTTTTCCAGAGCTCCACACGAGGTTGTAGAGATTAAGTAACATTAGTTTACCCTCCTCTGGCATATTACGAAGCATGCCGTATTTCAGGCCATCCTCACCTGGTGAGGAGCTTTTGCTTTTTCGGAGCGGTATTGCCTCCAGTGATCGCGTTTTGCCTTTTTAATGGTTCTTGTTACCTTGGCCTGGAGTCTCTTGTGTTCAACTAGGCGTTCATTACTGAAGTTTCTCTTTAGTCTATTCCAGGAAATTTTCTTGAGCTTTACAGCTTCTTGGCACTCGTCGTTCCACCAAGGCATGCATTTGTGTTTGGGGTTATTGTCTGGCTTTGATTGGGCGATGGCTGAGTTGGCAGCCTTGTAGAGAATCCCCATACATTGCTCATAATATGTGCTGGTACCGGCGATCGGTGGCTCCAGCTCCGTGGCTATTATGTGCTTGTTTTAGTCCCGTTTCCCTATTTCAGATTCCAGTGGCGCCTCGCTCTTGCTCTGTTGGCTTTATATTTTGTATTTTGATAGGGAGGTGGTCGCTGCCGAGGAGTTGGGCTTGAACGTCTCAACCAGGGTTTGGTCAAAAGACGGGTGTTATGAGGCAAAGGTCCAGGACCTATCATTCATCATCACTAGAGTTATATCTGGTTATATCTGGTGGTTCTATGGTCGTTTAGTAGGCACACGTTGTGATGATCAATAACCTGTTCTATTATGCGGCCTTTGGAGTCTGTGGGTTTGCTCTCCATAGGGCATGGTGGGAGTTGAAGTCGCCCAAAAATATTGTTTCACCTTCTAAGCCTTCAAGGAGCAAGTCATAGTCCGAAGTTGAGTGCACCTTGGGACTATAGACGTTTACAATATTAATGGTTTCGAGATTGATTTCTATTTCTATTGTAAGGTGCTCTATGCTACTCTCACGTTGTGGCAATCTTTTGTAGGAAAGATTACTTTTTATGAGGGTCGCTATGCCGCCACCGCCTTGCCCCCCCCAGAGGTGGTTGCATACTTTGTGGTACGGTCTTGTCTTTCGATATTGTAGTTGTACCCTTTGAAATTCTGGTTGGGTTTCAGGCTGGTTTCCTGTAGACATATAATGTCTGTGTGGTCAGTTTCGTTTGTAACGTGTTCCACAATTCGTTAAGGTTGGTATTAGACCAGGTGCCTCGAACGTTCCATTGAAGAATTTTGACCCCCATGATTAGTTTGCAGAGGAGCAGAGTTCTACGAATACACCAATAAAAGCGCCACCTAACAATCCACCAGACCAACCTAATGCCATTGATAAAAAAACATTAGAAAATTTGTCTGACCGTGAAATAAAAGCTGCTCAAATAAGACTTGAGTCTACTAGTCTTGAACTAGAAGCGAGATGCTTCGATGCTGAGGCAAGAGCATCTGAGGCAGACGCAAGGTGCACATAGCTTGAAATAGACCGTTTAGGTATGCAAACCAATGCCCCACAGATCCATATATACCTCCGTTTAATGTTGCTAGTCAACAACGGATGGCACCGGCTTTCCATCCGAATCGGCCAAAAGAGTTCTTCCTCTCAATCAATACTGGCCATCACTAATAACACCCACATTTGCCGGTGCTGCTCAGAAAGCGTAAGAGCACTTTCCGTTCAAGATGAAAGTAATTGTGTCTGGATAAAAGAAGCTGTAGAACGACCATGTACCATAGGACCAGAGGCGTATCGTTTAAAATTTAGATCTTCACAGCCACATTACCCTAAATCAGCGATACAAGAGGTACAATATGTGAAACTCTTATTTAACAAATGGTTGGCATCAGATAGGATTAACATTCTCGAGCAAATGAAGGAATTAATTTTATATGAAAAGTTTCGAAAACTAATTCCTTCAGAGGCAAACGCACACATCCTGGCATTGCCATCCAACAATCAAGTTTGCTGAAGTTGTCGCAATAAAAGTCGAATTTTACATTGGAACGTGATCTGACCTATCTGACTCAAATATTGCCACCTCACAACATTACATTCCTCGTTCCAGGCCAAATAATAACTGTCAATCTAAGAGAAAAGGTGGTAATGATTCACACAGGTCTCAATCGCCCACACGTCTAAGTAGACCGCGCAATGTTGATTACCACCGGGAAAGGTTCCCGTCCCCGTCACGAGGTTCTGACTCGAGCTACAATAGAGACCATGGCAGTTCACATGTTAAGAAACGTGACTTTTCACCACATAGCAGAAACCGTGATATGACTCCACTAATAATTCCACCTGCTTTAAATGCGGTTTAAGGGGTCATTTTGTCAAGGACTGTTCACATTCCAGTGACAGATTCTCTAAGCCTACCCCAAAATCAACAATGGCCGTTAACATCAAGGAT
The DNA here is from genome assembly GCA_034401795.1 of Chaetoderma sp. LZ-2023a. Classification (NCBI taxonomy): domain Eukaryota; kingdom Metazoa; phylum Mollusca; class Caudofoveata; order Chaetodermatida; family Chaetodermatidae; genus Chaetoderma; species Chaetoderma sp. LZ-2023a. The sequence goes on along the minus strand of CM067374.1, from coordinate 121,861,055 downwards.
GGCAATGACCCAGTTCATTGGGAGCAATCACAACATAATGAATTATGGGATGCGAAGGTCAACGCTGACGAATTCCCCGACACTGACCAAATATATAGATGATATTGTATTTCATGACATGTGCACGCAACTGTACATAGAAAGAGCATCGTACCTGTTTCTGTTATACTACTTAGAGATACAGGATCATCTCAGAGTTTAATTTTGAGTTCTGCCCTTCCATTCTCTAAAGCGACTTATACACATGATCTACCGTTCTAATCCGTGGTGTAGGTATGGAGTATTAAAAAATACCATTCCATACTATTGGCTTACACATAGGCGATCAAAACCATACTGTTGTAATTGTGGTAAGAGAGAAATTCTCTGTTGAGGGATTACGGTTCTCTTGGAAAATGACCTAGCTGCATTGTATAGAAGGCCAGGGCAGTCTAATATCATGTACTCGGATTCCCCTATACTCTTAATTGTGTCTGATGTAGCAACTATGGATTCTGCATGTGGCGAGGTCTTCAAAGGTTCTTCGTCGTGCGTCGGTACGCCTGAACAGAACTGAATCCAACTCATCGAGTCTCCGATGTGTGTTGTTACACGTTCGCAGCCTCGAGAACGTGCGTCAGATGATATAATAACATGGCTTGGGGATGACACTGAAAGATCAAAAGCACATATAACTGTGTCACGTTTGTAGACGATTCCGGACTTGAGCTTAGTTGTGGGGACTGGCATGTCTACAATTGGAGGATAAGCAATTAAGGCACATTGCTCCGCTGGTAAATGATCCTGGGGAATGGCTTAATTACCGCATTTGGTACTACTGGCAAGACGCTATCCTCAGACGGAAATATACCCCACGCAACGAAAAACCAGCCAAATCGCAACAAGTGGTGGAACAAATCGTACTGCCTGCATATAGGTACACAGTACTCAATAGAGCGCACAAATGACCGTCGTTGTGGCCCTCATTTCGGTCGTTTAAAATACTACTTCCATCGCTACTGGCTATTTCTATTGACCACTCATCCACGAAGCCATTACGAAATTGTGCAGATCCTGCCACATATGGCAGTTGGTTGGCACACCAAACCAACCAATTCCTAAAGCACCTCTAATACCTATACTGGCATTTGAAACTCCATTTTCTAGAATCCTGGTTGATTGCATTGGAGCTCTGAATAAGACTAAGGCATGCAATCAATATGTACTCACTATTATGTGTGCAATCAATGTATGTGCCGATGGCATACCACTGCGCAATATAACAACTAAGTCAGTGGTAAAAGATTTAATCAAATTATTTAAAATCTTTGACTTTTCACGTGAACTTCAAACTGACCAAGGTTCAAATTTTACCTCACATACGTTTGGCCAAGTTTGTCAAGAATTTGGAGTGAAACATATTAAGGTGCATTAGAACGCATGCATGATTCTCTGCAACCAATGATTAATACGTTTTTCAAGGAAAGCTTGCGGGAATGGGATGGAGGAATCAATTTATTGATGTTCTATCTACGAGATAGGGTAAACGAGTCTCTTGGGTTTTCCACAAATGAGCTTGTTTTGGACATAGAGTTCGAAGCCCCCTCACTGTATTAAAAGAACAATTATTAACAACTCAATCCGATCATAGTCTTATTGATTATGTGTCAAATCTATGCACACGATTAAGCGACACGCGACAGTTCGCAGCAGACAATTTAAAAAAGAGTCAGACAGACCAAAAGTTATGGTATAACAAGCACGCCAGAAAGCGTAAATTTGACCTTGGCGACAAAGTTTTGAAGTTGTCGACAGTGCTAACTTGTCCAGTACAGGGGAAATACGAATATCAGCAGCCGCGATGGCGAATTAACTATTGGATTAAGACTCCTGGTAAACGAAAAGCTAGGCAGTGTTGTGACATGAATTTGTTTCGTGCATATGTTGAGGGAGATGAGATCATATCGTGCAAGGATGTTTCCATCGTGCAGGTTAATTCAAAAGTGTTTAACCTTGATGATGCCATTGATCTCACGCCAACCTCAGTTAAAATATGTGAGCCCAAAATGGACAACACGATTGCCATGGCTAATTTGCCAGAAACAGTGTCCTATCTTACAGATAATTTAAAACAAGAAATTATTTATCTGGTCCAAGAGTATGAATGCTATTTCAGCAACACACCAGAGCGTACCTCTATTATTAGCCACAATATGAACATCGGAGATTCTAGACCCATCACACAATCTCCTTATCGAACTAATCCGGTGAAAATAGAAGTTATAGAATTGCCTACATGTATGAAAATGGTATAATTCAACCAAGTACTAGCCCTTGGAGCAATGCATATGTACTAGTTCCGAAGCCAGATGGCAGCCGTTGCTTCTGCACAGATCTTCGACGGATGAATGACGTCACATGCGTTTTCTACGATATCCCACGTATTGACGGTCGCATTTATAAAATTGGCAATGCAAAATACGCCACGAAATTCGACCTATTGTCTGGTTGGTCTATGAGATGATATCTGTGTAAATCAGCATTTATTTGGCTGCATTTGTTTCTAAGCTTACACAGAATAATGTTATCTTTTCTTTTACCAAGCGAAAAGTAGACTGGAATTTTCTGTGGAGATGTCTGATATAAGCTGATAAGCTTTTTCTTAAAGATAGCCAGAGTTGGAGATGTTTTAATTATGGTGTCTAAGTTATTCCACAGCTGGATAGTGCTCGGAATAAAGGATTTTTTAAATATCTCAACCCTCTGCCTGGGAATGACGAAATTCTCTAGATTTCTGAGATTTTAGGCAGCTACATCTCCCAATCGTTTTGGCATATTATATATTAAATACATTAACAATTTTGTAAAATGTGATAAGGTTTTTTTGTTTGTGCCTTTCGCGTAGTGAAATTTGGCCTGTTTCTTCATAAAGTTTTATCGATGGCGTGTATTTTTGCAGGCCAGTAATTATTCTTATTGCCTCATTTTGGATAGTTTCAAGCTTATCAGCATCCCAGTCCGAGCAGCCATCCCAAACTTCACTGCCATATTCTAAAACAGAGCGCAGATATGCAATATAAACTTTGGATAGTGTGCGTCTGCTTAAAGTATATTTCAATCGGCGCATAGTAGATACTATTTTTCCAGCCCTTTTGGTTATCGTTTCTATATGGGAGGACCATTTTAGATCATTTGAAAAAGGTTATTCCAAGGTATTTACTACTGGGAACAGCCAGTAGTAGAGTATTATTCGAGACTGTAAGATTTACAGTCTTGGTAGCATGTAATAATACCAGCCAGTGCCTTGCCCACGCAGAGATGACAACCAGGTCTGCATTTAATCGTCTACTTTCATACTAATTATAATTAGAATAAGCAATCAGGACTTATACAACCATTTTTTCAACACATACCTTACTGAGTAACTTCATTAAAACAGTATATGAGTCGTTATTGTTAGAGGGGGGGGGGGGATATAATGTAATTTACATCTAAGTTAGGGAACTTGGGCATGACAGGGTTACTGACCAATGATCGCCCTTTTGTCCTTACCACTGTCCATGTTTTCTATGTCAATGTATTAGCCACTTATTCTGATGATCAGTTGGCCGGGAAGATCAATGTATTAATATGCTAAACGGCATAGCAATGACCTTCCTCCCTTACAATGCAAGCTCGATCACTGTTTAGTTTGCCGTTTTGTCAGCCTACTAATTATAGATCTGCTGTTGTCAGTTACAGAAAACGCTTTTGGATTCACGCATAACTAGACACGTTTCATCCTGAATTATGAGGTGTCTACTCAGAGACTAATACAATAATAATTATTAATTTCCTCTAAGCCAGCTTGAACTGATATGTCAACTACCATTTATAATCAATTGTATTTTGAAAAGACATAACCTGTGGTTTGGGGCCTCATAAAATTCACATCGACAATTCGTAAAACAGCTTCTACGTGCCACATGCTTGACGGAAAAACAGCATAGCCAGTTGGTCTACTAATATATGTGTGCATACAGCATGTGTTTCCACATACTGGTGCCGTAAATACGGTTTCTTGAGACTCCTGGTGACCACCAACATGTTTCAAGTTTTTAAAGCTTAGTCCCCGGTAGTGTTATTATTATGTTCAGTTGATATAGTGAACCTTTTCATCAAGATGAATTAAGCCTTCATTGAGTAATTCCATATTGACCTGAGTTGCTTGATCCAGCACTAGACGATACCTGCATTCCTGGCTGAGAGGAAAATAGCTTACTTTCGCGACCTAAGTGTCGTCATGTAATCGACCTTTCGGTGATACCAGCATCTTTCACCCGCTGGCAACCCATTGTTATGATGTTCGTCGACGACATTTACATCACGTTTATCTGGATTTTGGCGGTGATCTAAAACCTGCCATTCCATCTGAACTTTACTCGCGCCCATTATGTATGATCTACATCTTCGTCCGGGTACTTAGTGAGGTGCTTAGACCGCTGGCCACCAATATTCACCTCAGCTAATCACCTAGATCGCCTGTGATGTCAGAATCTCAACATCGTTCATGTTCCATAGATCCTGCCTGTGACATTAAAATCTCATCATCATAACGTCATCTGACCTCGTTGTGACCCCTCCTGCCTTCCATGTGATGGCCGATTAGCAACTCTTCACTACCTTCAATAGCCTACAGTTTTCCGAACGTCGGTTCACAAGACGACCTCGATCTCTTCCCGGACTTTGTGACAAGGTATTTAAAACTGTATTCCGTTACTGCTCAACATAATTGACAATCATATTACATATCTCAGCACATTACATTCGCCTCTGGGGTTGGATTCGTCATAACTAAATTTTTATCAAATCAGTTAACTAAATTCCAAATATTTAAGTGACCATTATTATATAGTTGCAATCGGTTAAATTAATTAATTAAGCATACGTCAATAAGATGTACGCTGATTATGTTTGGCTATTTGAATCAGTGGTCTTTAATCGTATTGAAGACTGGTTGCTCAAATAGCCGCTCATATACACTGTTATCGATTGACATATGCTCGTGTGTGTTATAGCAGCCATAATCTATTACTGTTCTAGCATTTAGGACTCTTCGGTTGTGTAACCGATTCATGATGACGATTGAAGGTTAGCCAAGTAATCGATCAGGCACTAAGATACTCTGGCCTCAATCAAAAATCAATTAACCACAGGTTAATTATTATCTTCAATAATAAACAGAACATATAATTGTCACTCGTCTCATCGATCATCCATGATTATCATTCGCCTGTCGTTTGTCATCCATCCGTTTGTCACATTACATTGCACAAATCTGTTTTTGTTCTTTACTTCAACTTTTATGGTTTGCCTTTCATACTTCCGTCATTTTCTTGTTCAAACTATTAAAATTATTGAGCCACAGTCAACAACATCATCATCCAGGTTCTTGACAATGAAGAAGGTTCATATTTACCTCCAGAAATACAGGTAACACCCTCTGAGAGTATCCAGACATTAAAAAACTTCAGCTGGCTATAATTCAATGAAATCCATATTCGTTTGGAAGATTGTACCAGACAATATAGGAACTATATCTTCCCCAAAGATAAGCCTGAATGAAGGACGTTTTATGTGGTTAAATTCTTTCAAACCAAATTTATTTTTTGAGTGTTGAGTACGCTATATGCAAAGTAAATAGCTAAACTCAAGAATTATGGGTGGCTACTGTTTCCAGTATTTCCAGTGATATTGAACCGCTTATATATGCGGAAAGGAATAACAGGTGTATTATCGATGATACCGAGATTTCCTTTTTAACTACACCCGTGTGTTGGTATGCCTCAATTGACTTCATTACCTCATCGACGTCAAACTTTAGCAATGCAATAGAAGTTACCTCCCTTGACAACGCAATATGAACAAGTTAATGTGGAGAGTTATCGTTCTTAATCGTCCAATAGAGGTTTTAAAAGGCATCCCATATTGATGTTACTGACCAATAGTGGGTTTGCATCGCCAAATATGGAATAATTATTGGATACTCACGTGGTAAAATTGGAAGCGTTTCATTGGATAACACACGCAGGTAAGGTCCAATAACGTGTGGTATTCCTACGTGAAAAACATCAGTTACTGGGCAGCTAGCCATAACGCTCATTATGAACAAGAACGCTGAAACATACACTGCCTCGCCTGTAAAGGCATGGATTGAGTGGATTACCAAAGTAAAATTCGTATGCTTCGTAATACATATTTCAGTCAGGCACCAACAAACAGCTGTAGCCCATCAAAGATGATACATTTTGCTAACTTTGGATAGTTTGATTTTGGAAAATATTTCCGGAAAAAAAAATGAAATTAGTAATGATGTGGATAGCACCGCTGCATAATGTATAGCAGTGCTATACAATTGTGTTGATATCCTGTGAGCCATTGTTGCAAAGCAATGGTCCATAAAATACTGTAACATAAAAACATAAAAAAGTCCTATGTCTAAGATCGAATTAGTAATGATGCAAATTGTACACCTGTATGGTAGATAACATCGTCCTATCGCACGGTCTCGCACTCCCACTAACGCTCTCGTATCAAGTCGAACAGAAAAGCGATGTGAGTGGGCGTATGTTAGTACGATGGATGAGCCATTGATAAAAAATAAGTTGGATTTAAAAACCTTAACCAAAAGTACGTTGAAGGCCGCCGCCACCACCGATGAAGACGACGACGACGACCACGGAATTAGTGCTCCCTATGTCTTGCTTTCTGCTTCGCAGTCCAGACAATAATATGCCAGTCTCTAAAATGGCGGATATGCGCCCGTTTCATCATTTTAAACTTTCAAGTATCTCAATTTCAAGATAACACTATACGGGAAAGCTGTTGCATATTTTGAAACTAATTTGACTGGGAGCTGTTGCTGCAGAACGTTTCTACATCATGCAAAATACTACTATGGTCCGAGTATCGGTTTCTAACAGGGTGTAGACAGTTTTGACAATTGCGTAAGAATGATAAAGCCTGTGTCAAGAAATGACTTCTATTTAGTAATGTGCAAGTGTTCAGTGAAATAATACATACATTTTTGATTCCTCCTGTGGAGTGTTTTTGTGTACTTAGGTACCAGTTTCTAACAGGGATGTAAATTCGTTATTTATATAGCGACAAAATGGTGATATGACATCACTGTCTATGATATGACAACAGGAGAGTGTGTCAGCAAAAATAATGAAACAAACTAAAATGTGAGCACAAATTAAGTCATATGTAGTAAATGTAGACCTAGTTAAATTCCATTTTTCGTAATATCCAGTATACAAATACAGCAGCAACACCATTTTCAAAACCAAAATTCTGTATCCTAGCTTTGTAAAGTAGTAAATCTGGTGTTTAAAATACGAAACATATATATAAACTATGGCTGTGTTTGGAATGAGCATGTACGTGAAAAAAAATCAATCTAGCTTATGGCGCGGTAATAGGACCAAAATTATGATTAACGCTTAAGCGAAATTATATTTTCGCCTAAGCGTAATAATTAACGCTTTTAAAGCGAAATTATATTTACGCTTAACCGTAATTATTAATGCTTAGGGGAAAGTATATTTACGCTTAAGCATTATTCGGATTTTGCTTAAGGGTAATTATTAATGCTTAAGCGAAATTATTAACGCTTAAGCGAAATTAGATATACGCCTAATCGTAATTATTAACGCTTAAGCGAAATTAGATTTACGCTTAAGCGTAATTGTTAATGCTTACGCGAAATTAGATTTACGCTTAACCGTTTTTAACGCTTAAGCGAAATTAGATTTACGCTTAAGCGTAATTATTAACACTTAAGCGAAATTCGATTTTCGCTTAAGCCAAAATATGGTGAGGGGAGTTTAGACATCCAATCATCACGCTGGTTACATCGGCAATGCGGTAGTAGCATTCCCGGCGAGGCTAATAGTGGAATGGTTACGTATGGTGGCCGATTAGGACTCGCGTTGACTCGATTTTCTTTTCTGCAGCGAAAAATACACAACAGAAAGAAAGAGCACAATTTATACCTGATTACTATGTAAGGCAGAACACAATAGGGAAAACGCTATGCCTGTTTGCTGAGATATGCAACAAACCGATATTAAATAAGTTATGCAAATATCTGCGGCTCTCACTGATAAAAGAAAGATCCACACAACACCACCAACAACAAAAACAACAACAAACAACAACAACAACAACCATAACCACAACCACAACCACAACAACAACAACAACAACAACATGTCGTAACAACTGAGTGAATAAAGAAAACAGAAACTGAAACTTATGGAGCGACAGCTCGATGCGATGCGATGGAGCGATGTAACTTATTATATTAATGAAACTTCACATGCATGTTGCGTATGCTGCGATACAGACGCGTCATATTTTAGGGTCAATCGGGCATTCCGTTCAACCGTCGCTCTGTTCATCGCTCTATTCGTTCCTCTTGTTGGACATGTGAACATTTTGGAAAATTTCGGGTTATTCCGACGAATTAGGTTCTGATGGGAGCTTATCTATAAAGCTTCAGACATATGCTGAGTATCAACATTGTTGTTTACCTTCGACCCGTCCGTCCAGCTGCCCGTCGACCATCATCGTGCCGGATAAGCTGTAAACCCGTGACTATTTCGGGCTTTTTTCGATAGCATATAGGTTTTACCATGACTACGCTATTGGAACATAGATCCGTACGCCTATCATCCTTCATCCGTTCAAATTGTCAGAAATTTTCTATTTTTCTTCGATAACTAATGTTCTACTGAAAGTATATTGATAGCACTTCACAGATATGTTGATTATGAAACGTTGATGATGACTCTGTCTGTTCATTTTGGTATTTCTTCGATCGGATAAGTTTTACTGAAACCACATTGATGAAGTCATGAACATTGGAAGAAGCTTGTATTTTGTGGCTGGGAGATCCGACCATACATTTGCCGGTCCGTTCATCCGTGCATATTACCAGACACCACAAAAAAATTATCCAATCGAACACACATTAAATGTATCAATCAATCACCTAATCAATCAGCTACCAATTCATCCACCTCGGCAATCCCACCCACGACCACTCTTAATCACACACCATGTCATCCCATCCCAGAATAGTAGTCATGCTGATCATCCGGCTTGCATGAAGCCAAATGCCTCCTGCTGTTAAGCAATTCGACCATACGATTGCCGGTCCGTTCATCCGTGAATATTAGTAGCAGCAGCAGCAGCAGCAGCAGCAGCAGCAGCAGCAGCAGCAGCAGCAGCAGCAGCAGCAGCATCAGTAGTAGCAGTAGTAGTAGTAGTAGTAGTAGTAGTAGTAGTAGTAGTAGTAGTAGTAGTAGTAGTAGTAGTAGTACTCGCTGTCGGTGTTAGCTGTTAAACCTTTGGCTTTTTTTCAAAATACTAAAAATGTACATAGTTTTATGAGAACAGGCTCATGGCATAGGTTTAATAACTCTTTTGTTTTGCCTGGGTTGAAATTTGCGATAAAGTACAGGGAATGCATTTTGATCGCTCACACAATCGGCCATTTCATTCAATAGTTTCCCATCTGGCCCTTTCAATTTTCAGTCTGTGATTTAGGGTCCGGAAGTGACACAAGCTAACAGCTTCCTTAAATGGTAGATTCGTAAGATAATTTTCATACCCAAAGTATTCTTTAAATTCTTTGTAGAAAGTTAACCAGGTAGAAGCATCAAATTCCCGTCTCAAGGGCGCTAGGTATTGATTTTGCAGTGTTTCCTTTCTGACTTTAACAATATAACTTTTATCAATATAGTCCTCACTGATTAACTGTTCTTGCCCTATAGCTTGAAGAATAGAGTTGATACATGCTAGCCACTTACAATTAAAAGTTGGATTAGTATCGAGCTCTCTATATAAAAAGGAGAGGAGATGGTGGAGGAGAGTTTCCCATAGCCGGCATTCACGGGATTATCACAAAACCTAATAATATTATATTTTACGGTAATAATTAATGGATATCGCCCAGTCTTTCCGTCTATCATAAAATTTGTGGTACTTTTCTTTGCTCGCAAACTATACTTTAAAAATTGGGTGTGGCAGGTTTCGAACATTTCCAGAATTTGGCCATGATCCGGATACAATAACCCCGATCCAGATCATATAGAATGCTGGGTCCATGGATATCTCGGAAGCTTGGCTCACATTTTAACACAGGAAATTGTGTGACCATGCACTAATATTCCACAACTTCGGGTGTGATCAGACAAAATCCGGAAAATAAAAACAAATCCCACAACTTCCGAGATTCTATTTATCTGGTTTCTTCGATAGCAAAGGTTCTAATGAGAGCATATTAATGAGACTCCACTAGTATTATGATTATGGAGGCTTGGAAGAATTTGAAATTTTTCCATTCTGTCTATCAATTCGCCAATGTCTCAGTCTATCAGGATATGCAGATATGCAGTTTTTATTTTTTCTTCAATAACTTATCTCATGTGCTGTCCGGTAGAGAAAGCACACGTTCCCTAATATTAATTTCGCTTCGCATAAAGACGATAATTTTGCTGATAATGTAATATCGCAGGAGATATTGTGTCAATAATTCTAAAAATGCCATCGTGCGTCGCGCGTCGTGGGCGATAAAAACATGCGATTTGTTGTCCCATAAAACTCCGAACACGACGCTGACTGATACCGATTAAATAACATTGACGCGCTGAATTTTTCTATTCGTGGAATTGCCTTATTTAATTACGCGAAAATAGTAAGAAATATTCTAATGGACTGCATTTCTCATTTGAACCCGCCCAATAACACTACAAAATGGTATTCCAGAATATTATAACAAGCAAAGCTTTTACGAGCTAAGATCCGCACCATTTCACGAACTGAGTAGCGATTTAAAAATTTAAGAATAGGGCGAGCTTTAAGTTATGGTGTTCTATAAATGCCGACGCACGTCGTGGGTGATAAAAAAAACAAGCGATATTGTAGGAAATGTCGCGCGTCGCGCGGTATTCTAATTCGCATGTTTTTATCGCCCACGACGCGCGACGTACGATGACATTTTTAGAACTATGGACACAATATCTCCGGCGACATTACATAATATCGCCATCGATAGTACAAAATATCACCGGCGAAATTACACAATATCGATGGCGGCATTACATAATAGCGCCATCGATATTACAAAATATCGCCGGCGATATTACTCATATCGATGGCGACGTTTTACCGCATCGCCATCAATATTAACGCGGCCTATGCAAATGTGGCGCTTCTTAATTTGGTCACAGCATATATAGCTATGGAGGCGTGCGCATTTATAACGTCATGCATTGATATCAAGCAGCGGCGGTGGCGGCAGTTGCGAAACATCAGGGTATGGTGGTTATAGTGCTTGGAAGAAGAATTTTAGTGCTTGCGCAAATTCATGTCTGTCCGGCCGTCCCGTCCATCAGATGTTCATTTTGTTCATTTATCTTCGATAACTTAGGATCTACTGAAAGCATGTTGATAACAGTTTGGAGATATATTGACCGAACATGAGTAAATCCTTGAATATTTCAGTTTCCTTCGATAACTTAGCTTCTCCTGAAATCGTATTGATACCATTTCAGGGGTTTATTGAGTATGAACCTTGCAAGAAGCCTACTCCTTTGGTGCAAACCAGCCTATCTGTTTGTTCATCCTCCGAACCGCTCATTTTGCCGACATGTGAAAATCCATACAAATACCGAACATACGAAAATCCATGGACATTTCCACATTTCTTAAATTTATAATTTAAGTTCTACTGCGATCGTATTGATTTAACTTCAGAGATATTTTGATTACGAACCTTGGAAGAAGCCTCCTTTTTGGGCTGATCCGTCCTTAAATTTCGTATTCGTCCGTACTCCAGTCCATTTATCTTGACGGACATGTGTATCTTAAATTCTTAACGAGTTCTCCTTTTCTTCGATAACTTAAAGTTTTATTGGCAGTGTAGTTATAAACTTATAAATAGGGAAATCCATATCCCGTGTCACATTGATGCATTCCCCCACCGGCACCATACCCCAATTCCAGGACGCCGGACGCTATATACTATTAGATGCTTTCCATGGGTGTGGTGCGTGCGTGCGTGCGTGCGTGCGTGCGTGCGTGCGTGCGTGCGTGCGTGCGCGCGAGTGCGTGCGTGCGCGTGGAGTTACCCCAAACGTGTTTATTTGGCTAAATACACATACATTTGCCAACCACACTGCAATCAAAGGAATGTCAATGTATGTTAAAATTAAATTCGGCTCTATTGTATGTAAAACACAAAACTATAAAACATTGAGTTTGCACATTGAGTTTGTGAGGGCACGGGGGTGGGTGGGGTGAGGTGATTACTAAAATAAAATTAAAATACAGAAAATCATCAACAACACAAAAGCTATTCTGTAGAATACATTTAAATTAATTTACCTGTGACTGTGGCTGTGCTAGCAGCAGGTTTCTGCCAAATTAACTTAAAAATAATCAACAACCTACATACATGTACGGTTACTTTGAAATTGAGATTCTCTAAATTCAGAGGTAAAAAAGTTGTAGATACGTTGACCAATGATCATGTGGCTATGACGAAGCCAACTGCCTCATATATTTTGAGTCATATCGCCCATACGTTCGCCGGTCCGTTTATCCGTGCCAGACGTAGCATTTGCAGATTCTTGAATACATCAGTCTTTCTTCGATAACCTAACTTCTACTTGGAGCATATGCATGACTAGTATGATGATTATGGAGCTTGAGAGAATTAGATATTTCTACATCCTGTCTATCAGTTCGTCCGTTCGTCAGTCCACCTTGCAGGCGTTTTCTTCAATAACTTATCTCATATGTTGTCAGGTAGAGAAAGCACACAGACGGTGATTTGGTAGTTATGTGTGATTTATTGGTTGGGTGCTTGGGAGAGTGGGTAATTGAGTGGGTGGATGATTTGGTGGGTGGGTGATTTTGGTGGGTTGGCTGGCTTGGGTTTGGTTGAGTTTAGTTGAGTTGAGTTGTTGAGTTGAGTTGTTGAGTTGAGTTGTGAAGTTGAGTCGTTAAGGTGAGTTGGGATGTGTTGAGGTATGGAGGGGGTGAGCGTCTCTCTAGAAGGGTTATGCTGTGTGGTGTGGTGTAGCGCGATGTGGTTCGACGCGGTATGGTTCGGTGTGGTGTGGTGCCTTGTGTTGGGATGTATTTAAGTGACCGAGAATGTATTTGTACAGACGCATTCTTAAATATGATCTGCGTAAAAAAGCGGGATAAACTCTTCGTCAGAGCTAGATAAGATGACCCGCACTCTTGTGATAACTGTGTGATGCAAATTATTACAGAGGAAGCGCACGTCATAATTTTGCCTGGCAGGGTGCATCTTCTGCATTCATATATTTATCAATGGTCTTTGCCCTCAGACATCTCCTTCAGAGATGGTATTAGCAAACGATATAAATATAATTTTAACCAATTTCCTATGATCGGCTGATTGATAGATATACCGCAGTGGCGGATTTATGGGGAGGTACCCCACCCCCATAAATTGTCATGATCTGTAATTCAGTTATACTAATATATTTACCTCCAGAAATGCATGAGATAGCTTCTGAGAGCATCTAGATTCAAAATATTTCCGGGTGAGAACCACCCGCGGACCCCCTTAACATGAAAGGGGCGCATCCAAGACCCACACACATGGACCAGGCTATACTTGCTACGGTACTTTGCTGTTTGGCGCAACTGGTCCTTAATAAACTGGCCAAGGCCGAGCAATTCTGTTAAAAATTTCCGGCGAAATAAAGGCATTTCTTTTAATAACCCCTTAAGATGCAATCACAACCATGTGTACTTTAGCAAGAAGAACTGTTATATCACTATATGAAAAATCTGAATGGAAATCAGGGCGGTATTTAATCCGACTTGTCAAAGCAGATGAGTTATATCGTGCGCACGAAATAGTTTATCGTGCGCACGAAATAGTACATCGTGCGCACGAAATAGTATATGGTGCGCACGAAATAAGAGTATAATAATCTAGAAAATTCATTTGCACACGTCCCTTACGGGCGCCGCACGTTAGAACCTACTATATCTTTTTACAAAACTATTTCCCAAAGATAGTCACTCACAGCAGATGCAGATTAGGAAAAGCGGTGTGCCCAAATATTCAACTGCATTTGTAAATGCCTTTGCAATTGCGTTTGCACTTGCATTTGAATAAGTTGCGGACATTTGCATTTACATTTAAATGCAATGGAGCTAGGCTGCGCTTGCATTTACAGTTGAATCATTTACCAACATTTAAATTTGCATTTGCTTGGCCCCAAGCCTGGTGCGTGCATGCGTGCGTGATTATTTACCACAGTAAACGATAGCATTATAGATATTATAGGCACAGTGCTCTAGTATATTGGCGATTTTATAATGCGTTTAAAACACATTGTTACACACATCAACTCTCTCAGTATTTGCGTTATTGCAAAATGGCATCGTTAGGAGTAGGTAACTCCAGCAGCAATGGGCATGATTTGCCATGATGACATCCACCTGATACTTATATAATCTATGCCGCAGATCCATTTTATCATGGATGACCTTTTCTGTATTTGGGTGCCCTACAAATGTTCTTTTTTTCTGGATTTTGCCTCAAAAATAGGGTTGACATCGAATTCCGCACCGGTTCCTTGCATCATTGGACAGTATGCACGTCAATATTGAATTCAATATTGGGCATGCGCTGATGACGAATATTATGGCACGCTTATTTACAATGATATATTAATCATCTGCACAATTATTACACAATTACGCAAATATGGAATTTACGGTATTGGTCTGGAATCATTGACCAACGATCGCGCCAGTGTCGAATTAGATATTGGACCTGAGTTGTTCAACAATGGGTGAGCAAATATTAAATTTAAAATTTGTGTCACTTGCCATTGGTCAGCGCATTCGATATTGATAGATGCCGGATTTTCTATTCGGTTATGGAGGAATTGCTTTTTTAAATTTCCCTACAAATGGGCACTGAAATTGAAATAAATACAATTTTTGGCAAAATTTGGCCATTAAATGGTTATTAAAATTTGACTTTAAGAGCTCTCAAATAAGGGTCCTATAAAGCAAGGAAGATATGAAACAATAAAGTCATAGGGCCATGGGCGTCATATAGCATTAATTGTTTTCCCATATCTTCCTCAAATTTCATAGGCACCTAACTGTCGTAGCCCACCCACACTAAATTTCGTAGTCCCTAGACACAGTGACGAGTGTGCCATTATGGATAGCAGCAGCAGCACAGGGGGGAGGGGGGGGGGGAGGAGGGGAGTGTGTGTGTGTGTGTGTGGGGGGGGGGTGGTTGAGGATAAGCAGCAGTAGTCAAGATAACATCGAGACTTTTTTTCGAAGATCTTGCAATGCAGTTTAATATTCCACACTCAACAATGAGCAGCCCCTTGCTAACATGCAGAGGTGTTTTTTTTTGCGGGGTGGGGGTGGGGGAAGGGGGTGATGGGGGGGGGCGGGGGGGGGAGCTGGGTGTGTGTGTGGGAGATATAAATTAAGTATTTTACACATTAAGTATCCGTGCAATACTGTAACTGAAATATTCAAGTTATATTTACATCACATTCGTATCGCCTTATGGTAATGTGAGCATATATTATAATTGTTGTGGCTACGAGACTTGGTAACGAGATTTGACTAACTGGCATACAGATGGGCGCTGATAGAAGAACTTTTGTGAGTTGCAGTTATAATGTGTTAGCAAATTATGTGTATTACAATTTGTGTTGAATAGATAATCCATCCATGTCTCCCTTTTATAATGATCATATAGCTTCGACACCGTGAATGTATGCCTCGATGGTGTTGTTATATACTTAATTTCCTCTGGGCTGCATGAGTATATAGGAGCTGGCATATTTGTTCATTAACACTTTAATGGCTAAATTTGGTCAAGATTACCAAAATATTTGCTTGGTGAATGCCCATTTGCAGGCCACTAGAAAACAATTTTTGAAAATTGACCACTGGAATGGCTGGCTTACTTACCTAGCCAATAATTCCAGTGGCAACTCTTAAAAATAGTCTTCTCCGGCCATGCAAATTTACATTCCTCAAAACCACTGCAGGCCGTTTTTGGCTGTCTTGGTCACGAAAGTGATTTAGTAAAAAAATAGGATGCTTATACAACGCTCCATAAGCAACATATCTGTGAAGTTTAATTGATATGCTCCACGTAGAACCTATTTTAGCCGGCTGACACACACGCACGTGCGTAACACTCATTCGTGCACGCATGCACACACGTAAATATTATTTAAAACCATGATTTGACATCGCGATGTAAGTTTGTGCGACCATCAAATTAATGAAAATCCATTCAGTTTTGGGAATTGATTTCTCAGTTATTTCCCACCTTCTTTCAATTTTCTTCGTTTAGCCCGCGTCTAGACGGCGTTAACGTCATCTGATTACCGATGTTACCGCATTGTTTGCCATCGCCCAGTCTCCCTTCTACAAAATCACAGAGCTAATTTAACAATCTCAGATGTTACCATCTAGAATCAAACACATTTATACATCGAATATCCTGTTAAATTGTTTCATTTAAGTGACCATGTACTGGACGGGAACACCTCAGCGTCACGAGAAAACACAGGTGCTAAATTGGCCTTTAAGTATGTGCACACTTTAATAGAGCTGTGTTGGAGGGTGGTGGCTATTTAAGATATGTGCTATTATGCCTATGTCTATTACTAAAACGACCGCAGTGTAGACCATGCCATAGATGTACACCAGACATGAGATATTGTATGGAGGGATACATTTCTGCCTATGCTATGTCAATGGAGGTATCCAGTTTTAGCTATTCCTCACCCATCTCTAGACTCTAGCTAACCTCCACACTCGTGTTACCCATGTTGGGATCGGTCAACAGCGCCCAGTCAAATTAGTTTCAAAATATTCAACACAATTCAATTAAATAGTAAAGACATATAATTCGCACAACTGACGGACTTATCTATGCCATTCATTACGTAGTTGATTGTCAGGTCAGCCTATATGTGACGCAATTGATTATGACGTCATTCAGTGCGTAGTTGATTGTGACGTCCGCCTACATGTGACGTATTTGATTATACCTTCGTATACATGAGTAACAGATTCTTATATCTCCAGGTATGCTCAGCTCACGTTTTATGCTGTTACAATCGATTTGATACTCATAAACTTGAATTGCAAGACTCCAATTTTTAATGTAACTATACGGGTAGGGTGTTGACTATTTTGAAACTAATTTGCCGGGTGGGCTCACAGTCAGCTTACTTTTAAAATAGCCAACATATTGTTCATTAAATTGTAAATTCATCAACAACATACAATTCGTATACTTCTGTGACAGATTTTAAAGTTGTGATGAAGTTACGTAATTTTGATTGTAACGTTAAAATAAACGAGTGACAGTTCGCATCCCTCCATTGAGATGTTGCCTTGCAATATATAGAGAATGCGCGCTCAATTACCAATTTCTTTCCAGTCTCATGCGCTTAAGCGATATATCGAGTTATCGAGACAATCTGGGACAATCGATATCTGACGATTAGTGTTTAACAGGTCAATTCATACAAAACTATTTCACAGGTTATACCAAATGAAAAGCATATTTGTATTTCCGCATTTTGGCGTGTATATTCATTGTCCTATGCACGCTAATGATGCATTAGCAATCTTGTATAACACCTAGTCTTGTTAAAGAAATTGTTCGGTACCCTGCCAATGAACCTTTCCAGTTTTAGGTATGCCCCTCCCATCTCTAGCTAAGCTCCACCCACACTGTGTCGGTGTTGGGATCAATCGATCGCTGCACTCTCTGAATCTCAATTTCTAGAAAACTATACAGGTTAGCTGTTGAATATTGTGAAATTATTTTGACTGGCTGCTATTGCTGCAAATGGCAGCACCAGCGCCCAGTCAAATTAGTTTCAAAAGATTCAACAGCATGTTTATTAAATAGCAAAGACATACAATTCGTACAATGTGACGGACTATTATGCGTTTAGGATGGACTAAATCGAGTCATTCATGCTGTAATTGATTATGACTTCAGCCTACACGTCGCGTAATTGTCTACGACGTCATACGATGCAGGAATACACTGAAAAGTTCCATTTCTAGTGGTATCAAACAGCCTATCCTTTTTTAATGAAAGGAATCAGCTAGTGCCGGAGTGATTACCTGCTTAACACCTTTGATAAAACAGATACACTTGCTACAATCGAACAATCGACATACCAAGAAATCATAGTATATTATTAGTTATCTAACATTTACAAGTTTAATGTGGATCTCAATTTTAACAACAATTTATACAATATAGTTGCAATAAAATCAAAACCTGTCTCCCACATAAAAATTGTGCGAGCAAACAGTACGAAATAACACGTAAAACTAGAATCCTGATTTCAACTTTTTCAATTCCGGCAATCGATACGGCAACTGTATATACGTCACTCCCGCTACAGCTAACAGAACCCCCTGCATTGGAATCAATGGTAAACGAGGCAGATTTCGAAAGCGGGGTCGGTGTCGCCGAAATTACCTTTAGTACACGCTGTGTTTGTAATTGGTTCTAATACAGTTTTTCTGCTGAATGCGCTCGTACATGTTTCCTTTTTCACTAAACAGACTGATTTTCACTAAATTGGTTATCAAAGTGGCATTGCCAAATCAGCTATTTTGGCTAATTTTCATTGAAATTATGGTGAAAGGGAAATAAATGTTGTCTTATAAGAACCGTCTGAGCCAATAAATTAGTGTGATTACGTCCCATACAGCTGATACATTTTCAATTGGGAATCGAACAGCGCGTTGGTGCACTGCTGTCAGATATTCAACAAAAGCTGTTGTTGTTAACGGAGAACGGTTCAAGCGAATCGGTGTGTATTTTATGAAACATTGACACATGTGCGGTCTATTTATGCAAAGTTATCGAGCCAGTCATTCCAGTGGTAGATCTTCATGAACAGGATTCTCTTCGCCTCCATATAGACATTCAAAAAACAAATATTTTTATATTCGTGACCAAATATTTAAAAGTATTAAAGCGTTGATAACAGAGACTTGGTATACATTTCGGAGGTGGGTGGAGAGGGTGAAAATGGTGAAGGTTCATTAAGGTGGGTGGCTTTTTAACCAACAGTCTTACAGCGCCGGCGTCATGAGTCCCGACAAACGATCACTTATCGGTAGGTTGAACCATTGTAGATTTTGCATATAGGCCTACTGGCTATATTGCTCATGATCCTCTCAAAAAGCGGCATTTCAGTAATTCAGTATTTTCTCACCGGCCTCGTTTATATGAGAATATCATATTACTAACACAATCTTATTGTTGTTACAAATTCCATTTCCTAGTAGAATAAAATGTCAGATTAATACATCCAGCCAAATTATGTTGACGATAAAAATATATAAATTCAGGTCATGGGTGTGTGTTTCTTCTTCTGCTTGCCAATACGCCGCTATTACGCTACTGTAGAGAACGTATGGCAACGTTAGAAAGATTTATGCTCGTTCTCTCTTCTAATTACTGAAGAAAAGGAGAGACACACCATTATCTATGCTGATACGGTACCGTGCTGGATGGACCTGGCAGTACTGTAGCCAGAAAAAAAAAATAGCACTGCGAAACGACACGATTAACTGATAGTTGTTGACAAATTGCCAAGATGAAATAAACAGAGGCGTTGAACAGCCGTTAGTGACAGCTTGCATCGACGCGTACCCATCTGAAAATACCCGGTCAGGCGCATTGGCGATTTACTGAAAAGACGTCATCATCGGTAGCGACAACTAGCCTCATAGAGAGGATATGCGCATGGTCCATCTAGCCAGTGTACACGCTATCTTATGGTTGAACCATGCATGACTTCTACATTATATACGCTATTTCTAGGAGTATTCATCATTGATGTACTATTCATGGCGACTATTGATTATGGATTCAATGAAATAAGTTACTATTTTGTTAGATGCTTTGAACATGTGCCACTTTTCATCCACGTTTTCCCCGTGTCTTACAAGATAAACAGAATATGTTATGACACTCGTCTGAAGAGTGACCTATTCATTTTGACAGACCACTAACTACATAATCTTGAACAACATGAGGGTGCTTTTCTTAGACGGCTAACCCAGTGTACTGTAATGCACTATTTGTCAAGCAAATAGTATTTGGAGTCTGACTTATCCACGCCCTGAAGCTATCTAATACTAATAAATTTAGACCGTGTTTGTCCGTAGGCTGTATGTGAGGCTGCATTGCGTACGAAAAAGGAACAAGTTTAAAACCGTTGTTTTGCTAAATCTACTAACTACGACAAGCTGCTGTTTTCGAATTAATTACGTCACATAATATACAAACTGAAAAGGCCGTTTTGTACGAACGGAGCGCTCTAGAACATTTTCCTTCGAACTCAAGGCTATTGAGCGAATACCAATACTTAATGGAATTATAGAATATATTATGTCCTAATTAATATTAATTGACTAGACACTGTGATACAATACATATCGCTGTCAAGGGACCTTTCCAGTTTATTCATCTATTATATGACGTCATAATCAACTACGTGACCTGTAGTTACCTGTAGTACCTGTAGTAATAATCAATTACGTCATAAATGACGTAGATAAAATGCGTCATAAACGCATAATAGGAGACGGACTAAGCGTTGTTTGCACGAATTGTATGTCTTTGCTATTTAATAAACATGGTGTTGAATATTTTGAAATTAATTTGACAGGGCGTTGCTGCTGCCATCTTTAGGTTCCTTAGGTCCATTCTTATTTGAGTTTATCGAGTCCTGCTTTCTTTTGTGTCAGATGTGATTAAATGTACTATAGCACAATTGCAGGCGATGGTTCGGCTGTGTTGGCTTTTTGGGCGGTACCCGGGGTCGCTGGCATTTTGGTCCAGCGATTTGGTCGTCCGTGGGCTTTTCCGTTGATAACCCATTTACATTCACTCCATGTGAAACATGAAAAATGTGTAATTTATATTTTTTTATCGTAAACATGTCAGGCCATTTGCGTTCTATACACGGTGTAGCGACACTCTGGTCTTCTAGCGTATTGCAGCTTGAATAGGGGACACACTTCCTTAGATGTTGGTAATAACGGTCTGTGTCCTTTGAAGCGGGACACCGTAAACACTGCTCGAGGCCAAACATCTCAGTTTATCCATCAATCATATAACGTCATAATCAAATACGTGACGTTTATGGTGACGTCATAATCAAATACGTCATGAATGACGTAGATAAGTTTCTCGCGAACGCTTAAGTGATGACTGACTAAGCGTTGTTGTACGGATTTGGTCTATGTCTGTAATATTTAATACACATTCTGCTGAACAGCACCATGTCAAATTAGTTTCAAAATATTCAATAGCTTACCCGTATAGTTTTCTGAAACTTGATAGTCAGGGAGTTCAGGGATCGATCGATCCCAACATGTGGAAATGTGTGTGTAGCGCTGGTTGAGATGGGAGGGGCATAGCTAAAACTGGATTCCTCCATTGTTGAGCTAAGCCTCTCCATCGCATATCTCACATCACATAACAGCTTAGAATCTTGGTCATTCACGTCAATCCACGAAGATGGTTCGTGAGCATGGGAGGGCCAGAGATTGCGGGCGGTGTAGCCTGGCCTATCCGCGCTGACATCTACCGATTGTAGTTGATAACGGTGTTGCTGTTGCTGTATATACATACAGCAATCATAAAATTAAGGCGTTTCCCATGGTTGCTATTGCAGCTGTGTTATATCTATAGTAGCCGTTGTTGATGATGGCGTTGCTGTTATAGTAGTCGCCATTCTTCTTATTAGTTTTGCTATGTTAGCATTGCCGCTGTGGTTTTTCAACTTGGTTTCCTATTATTCCGTTTTCTATTTTCCATCCTTTCTTGGATCCATTCTTGGCACCTGCGGCTATTCTAATGGGACTTAATTAAGTTGTGTTAATACCCTGACTAGGCGAAGCTGCAAGAATAATTGCTCGCAATACGTGTATCACATGAACGTATTGATTACTTTGCCCGCACATCGCGTGATTCAACCTCTGCTCTTTATTTTAATGAATTATTCAAACTCTTGGCTGTTAGCAAAATCGCATGGGCAGACCATATAATGTATATTTTGGTGCGACGCTTGCGAAGATTCGTACAGATATTTAGAGCAACAACTCCCGAGGGATTTAATGGCTTTTCAGTTGCACGAATAGAGGAATCCATTTTAAGCTATCCACCGACAATTCATCTATCCCGAGGATCCATCTGTCATCTGACGTCATATGACGTCATAATCAGCTAAGCGGCGTGTAGAATTACGTCATAAATGATTCTATTTGGGCTGTCTTTAACTCTAAATAGTCCGACACGTTGTACGAATTCTATGCCTCTACAATTTAATAAACATGCTGTTGAAGCGCCCAGTCAAATTAGTTCCACAATATTCAATAGCTTATCTGTATAATTTTCTGGAAATTGATAGTCAGGGAGTTTAGGGATCGATCGATCCCAACACCAGCGAGACGTGGATGTAGCTTAGCTAGAGATTGGCTGGGGCATAGCTAAAACTGGAAAGCTCCATTTATAGCTATGCTCCGACGATACGTCTTGGAATCGACTTGAAGCTTTGAAACCGGAATTCCAAGAATCTAAATTTTACGGGTAAGCTTTTGAATATTTTGACCTGAATTTGACAGTCAAATTAGGTTTAAAATATTCAGAGATTGCAAACCTTCGGCATCGGCTTTTTGTCACATTGTACAGATTTTTCGAATATTTAGGATTTTTCTGATTTGATGGATTTTAAATTTTTTTGATTACATCAAACATTATGGAATCCTACTGCTTAGCCACCTCCGTTCTTGTGTTAAGATTTGAGCCACATCGAGCAATAGCTTGTGGAGATATCAATAGATCTATAATGTGATCTGACCCTGATCTGAATTTGTATGCGAATCATGGCCAAACTCTGGAAATCCGCAGACAGATGATTTGCTGTTTTAAAATTTAAGCCTAATCGGATAAGCGGTTCTCGAGATTCACTTTTAGTAAGTGATGGATAACAGCGAGGCGAACGTGCAGCGCAAAATTATGTGTTCAAATGGGTTTCACGGATCGACTTTATTGGAAAATTTGTCAACATATCAGTTCCTATGATAAATAGAATCTCAAACTCGATTCCATTTCATATCACTCTTATCAACCGAGTCGCTAAAACGTGTGCACTATGCAAATTTTCGACTCCTCTATATCTCTATTTCAATAATTCCTTATGTGTAGCAACAACATTTAGTTACTCACTAAGGACATATCCACAACGTGTCGTCTTACCAGAGTGATACGGGACATTGGTACGATAAACCCACGAATTAAAGTTAGAGGTCTTACCCATGTGATAATCGGATTATTTACATTCACATTTCACATGTAGACAACACACTGAAAAGTACACGTATTCCACATGTTGCAATGACAAGGTAGAACATCGGATCTAATACCTACCCTATATATTCACTTTCTATTTGATTTAGTAAGGGGCTAAGTATGAGGAAAAACGGTATTAGATACTTGCCATTATTAAATCGTATGATTCAATATCTAAATGCAATGGCTTGACGCGATTCTATTAATGGTAATAGCACACATTCTGTACATCACACAATAACGACTTCGATTGGCATGTATCCGCAGGGTTACCAGCTTGTCATGATTTTTTTCTCCGGGAAAATAAATTTGGACGAGCGGAAGGGTGCACGGTTGGCCTTTTCGGACAGAGTATGCAAGCACGCAATATGTCCTTTCAAGTGTTTGTATATGTGAGCATGCAGAAATGTATACAAACCATAAATCTAACACATTAATGAACAAATTTTCTCAAGAAAGGAGAAGACTATTCTTTTGAAAACTTACAAATGGAATGACTGGCTCTGTTCATGAGCCAATCATAATGGTAAATTATCAAAAATTATTTTCTCTTGATCAGCAAATGGACAGTCCTTAACCCTTTAACCCTTGAAATTGTTTTTGTTTTCTCATATAAAATGTCCATTTCCAGACCAAGAGAAGACTGTTCTTGAAAATTTACCAATGGAATATCTGGCTCGGTTATCGAACCCGTCATTCATGTAGTAAATTTTCGAAAATAGTTTTTGCTTCCTCTCTCCATATTTTTGCGTTCACAAAAGCCGATCCGCATCTATCATTTACTTGTATCCAAGAACAATTCTCTGACATATTCCCCTTTATCAGCAAACATTATCACACCCTCATCACTTGTTAAGAATCACACTTTCAACTATCATGCTCTCCAAAGCATACATTATCTTTCTTTCGTTTTCCTTTAATCAATGCTTCTCCGGAGTATAATTTGTTAAAATCAAATTTTGTCTAATATCTTTTGACAAATTGTGTTTGCATCAACACCAATGATGCTTTCTTCATTTGGTGATGTCGCCTCTTAAGACTCTATGCTATATATTTCTTGAATGGCCTGTGATATGTAACTTCACAAAATAATACTCCTTGTCTAAAAAAAATACCACATGTTTATTGTGCTCCCACCTAGATTAAAACACCAAACTTTGTTTAAACCAAAAAATACCAACGACTAATGGCGGCAATATCTATTATTATGCAACACATGTAAGAATCTAACACGTGAGAATACGGATTCCAAAATGAAAGCATTTCATTTCTCTATCCACTACACTTGATTCAGTTTACTGAATAATATTCCAAAACTCTCAATATCTCGTATGAAACGTAACCTGGCCTAAAACAGGAAGAGCTTTTTTGCAGGAAATTCACTTTTTGAACGTTGACTTCACATACATATAATAACGCTATGTGATAAGCGGTGAATCCGTGACAAATTGATTCGCTCAACGTCACAGCGATTAATGATGCTACTTCTATGTCTATTAAAATCGCCTCTAGTGGAAACCGCACGCAATAGCACACATTCTGCACATCACGAAACAACGACTTCGATTGGCATGTATCCACAGGACGACCAGATTATCGTGATATTTTGTCCGGAAAACAAATTTGGACAAGCGCAAGCACACACGGTTTGCACTTTTCAGGCATAGCATTCAAGCAAGCGATTTGTCTCTTCCCGTGATTGCATATGTGAGCTTGCAGAAATGTACACACACAATACATTTAACCCTTTAATGGCCAAATTTGATCAAGAAAGGAGAATACAATTTTTTGAATACTTACCAATGGAATGACTAGATCTGTTCATGAGCCAGTCATAGTGGTGAATTATCAATACTAGTCTTCTCTTGATCGGCAGATGGACAGTCCTTAACCCTTTAACTCTTGACATTATTTTTGTTTTCTCATATAAAACGTACATTTGCAGACCAAGAGAAGACTGTTCTTGAAAATTTACCAATGGAATGTCTGGCTCGGTTATTGAGCTAGTCATTCAAGTGGTAAACTTTCGAAAATAGTCTTCACTTGGTCTGTAAATAGACGTTTCTCAAGGCCACTGCAGACATCGTTTTTGGCTGATATGAGTGTTAAAGGGTTGCAGAGGCTGATCGTGTTGGCTTCGTCATGAACGGGTTACTCTATAGCTTGTCTATAACAATTTGGTAAGGCATATATATAATTCAACATATGTGTTTATTAATACGTTTTGAAATGTTCTCCCATTTGCGCATCCTGTAGGTAACTGGCTGGACCGTGTCTACTTAAAGTTTTGGTTTAAAGAATCTTTTCATACCTGGATGAAAATAAATCCGGATATTTGACAGGAAGTCCGAAAATCTGGAGGCCTGTTAAATATCTTCATGCTCGGGATAAATCCGGAGAGATCTTCGCCATGTATCTGTAAGTACCGCATTATATATACACATTCTTTGTAATTGATATCTTGATACAGTGTGCAAATATGTTGTTGATGCCACAGCCGTCAATGAGGAATACTTATCTATATCTAGTTCTTGACTAGTATGTCAATCTGTCTCACCATATATGTTTGTTTGTTTGGTTTGCTGCCCGTTACACATAATTTGCAAATTTCCAACCCTCTGTTTTCCAATCTGGTTTAGCCAATGCCCGTGGCCATGACATAAGTGAAACTGCAAGCGCTGGCTGACACAATGCTCACGATGAGAATGCGGTATGCACTATGCACATGGTGATGAAATCACAGCATTATACCCTGAGAGTGTTTCGACACCATGTGAAGTATGCATCCATTATGAAATTTTTCTAGACTGGACTGTCACCTTATGCACATATCATAGCGCAATAATAGTGCTGCGACAGCATGATGTGATATAAACGAAGTGAAGGCAACATGCTCGTCTCGCCCGAATGATGGTGATTAGAGTGTTTCTCTCAACTCAGGGTACAATCACTTTGTAAGTACATAAAATCTCATAAGGCAGATATAAGGATCACATACTGTATTATAAAATATCAAATGATAAATGAAAACATTAAAAACTATAATTGATAATACCCTGCAAAGATAACTGTTCTACGTTAAAAGCACATCATTGATTCACCATGCACCTTAAAACTTGGCTTTACTAATCGTGTTAATATCAAACTGCTTTCATGACAATGCCGAAAGTTGTTACAGCCTCTTTACTTCTTATTTTAAATGATATCATCCAAGAAATCTGCTATCCCATGATTTAGTGGCTCTTTACATTTATATAAACTACAAAATACATAATTATTAAATAAAAATATTCGTAATAAATATGCCTTCTCTATTTTGCCATACACTGTGCTGTCTAACCGTTTCATGACGAAGCGGGCCAAAACGGGCCTGTGAAGTGGTCTTGAGGAATGTCGATTTGCAAGCCATTAGAAGACTATTTTGAGAATTTATGACTGGAATGACTAGCTTGGTAGCTAAGTGTAAGGGCATTAAACACAGGCACGCACGCACGCACGTACGCATGCACGCACGCACGCACTCACGCACGCACGCACGCACGCACGCACGCACGCACGCACGCACGCACGCACGCACGCACGCACGCACGCACGCACGCACACACGCACACACACATTTCTACGACTTTTACCCCACTGCGTTTGAGATGATGCGCTAGAAAGAGAAAGAGCCTTCTGATAAGACTCTTCTAAAGTTAAATGTGATTAAAAATGATGCCTCAGTAGCTCTGTTATGTGGTAGAGATTTTGGACACGTGCACCCTACAACCATAGGCTAATATTCGAAGTACTTGTCAGTGTCAGGGGAGACCCATCTAGGAACGTACCCAACACGCAGGCTTTGCCACCCATCTGTGAATGCTGAATATGATTGTTTCTAGAATGAGCCACTTAATCCAACCATCGACAACCCTCTACGGAGGAATGCTTTTTGTTATGCAGATTATTTCGAAAATGCAAGCCTACTAACTTATGCTCGTCCAAGTACTTCGCCCTGACCACTTTATTACATGAAGATGCTAACATTACAGAAGACATTATCTTTAACATATGCGCACCACTCATCAAACTCCAGACACCCCGGCACTGACATACTGTCAGACCTATAAACACCAATAGGGGCTACATGACTTCGTACTCGAAGTACATGTTTCTGTATAGTAAATAAGGGAAACCACTTATTTAATAGCTAGACAAACTCTGGCATGGTGCTGGCGTTATTATAATGTCAAGAATGCTAAATTGTCCTTAAACTGAATGCTTCAAATGTCTAGGAAGAGAACCTATATCCAGGTATAGTGCATATGCAGGTTTTTATAACCCTGTATAGCAAGGTATTTGTGTAAATAAGCACGCTGGCAAAGATTTTATTTGACTGGATGTGTTCCCAACAGCATTCCACCAACCCATACGACAAGCAGACAATTTTCATTGGTGTACATCTATGGCCGAAACGTGTTGCTTATTATTGTTATTATTATTAAAATTTTAATTGTTATTAATATTAATATTATTATAATTCACATTATTATAATTATGGGCGTAGCTTAGGCTAAGACTTTGGCTTCATAATAGAAGAGATCCGTGGTTGGACATACATGGGTTGCCATTGCCATATTGCCTTGTTTTCTGCCTAGAAATACTACAGCCACGCATAGTAGTAGTAGTAGTAGTAGTAGTAGTAGTAGTAGTAGTAGTAGTAGTAGTAGTAGTAGTAGTAGTAGTGGTAGCGGTAGGACACATACCAGGATAAATAAGTTATGACTCTATAGACCTCCTAACACCCAGAGGCCTGAGCAATGGAGCACCTTAATGCCTTCCAATAGCGACGCTATATATAGATCCTGAGCGTTTGCACATTTCATCATCTCCACAGAGCAAACATTTGCGACCATATAAGCGGCGCGGCGTCCCTGATTGAATGGGAGTTATGATCTCATCAATATTTGAATTAGGCCCAACCCCTATCGCATTCAAGGCTCCTTACCTGTGTCAATAGCTCTGAATGTTATTCCTTTTATAGAGTATATGACCAATCTACACTCCTAGCATCTCATCAATTGGAACCGTGCGAGGTTGAATGTGTTATACTTCTAGAGCGCCTTAGCCCAATATTCAGGTATAGTGCATATGTAGGTTTTTATAAATCTACACGGAACAGGCAAACGTGTTGACAAGAGAATGTCGTGTCTATTTAATAAGGCTGTTGGCGAATATTAAACAAATATTTTGACTGGATGAGTTCCCAACTTTTTTTATACAAAACCTTCATGATGAGCAGACAGCTTCCACAGGTGTAAATATAGGGCCTGAACTAATATTATTAGTATTATTAATATTAGGACCATTGTATAGCGATTAGTGATAGCATGTCTTGAGGTATTTCTGCATGATTTTGCAGCCTATGTTGAAGACTTTGCCTTCTTGATAGATGAGACTCCTGGTTGGACATACATGCATTGCCATTGTTATATTGCCTTGTCATAGGCCAGGAAACTCTACAGACATGTTCCGAATTGTAACCCTTTAGAGCATACACCCCATTGCCTCCTCAGTAGTAGTACTAGTAGTACTAGTAGCATTTTACCAGTAGTAGTATGCCCAAGCCTGGCTGAATGTGTTATAACTCCATAGAGCTCCTAACACCAGCCGCCTAAGCCATGGAACACTGTATTGCCCTTCCAATGGTGAAGCTATAAGCGGCTGTCCCGATTGGCAGTAGGTTATGATGTCATCAATATTTGAATTATCCCTCAGTCTCTTAACAGTTTCATGGCTCATTACCTCCCAATAGTTTTCTGCATGCCAACCATTGGTGACTGTATAAGCAGCTGTGCTGATAGGCAGCGAGGGGGGTCACGTGATCATTTGCTTGGCCCCTGCACCCTTAACCCTCTTCATATCCATACCACTTTCACGGGTCATTAGGCCCATCACTCAGCATTACCGAGGGTCAATTTCTCAATACCTCGAACATTGTCAACCATATAAGCGGCTGCGCTGATTGATCAGGAGTTATGACGTCACTAATATGCAAAGGAGCACATGCTCCAACATCTTCACAGCTCATTGAACCTGTCAATCATCGGCACAGATCAAAGCTCCAGATCACCAAAATGTGGCGAAGGGATGTCCGGCTATTCTGATTGGCTGAGAGAGTTATGGTCATATCTTATTTGCATATTAGACCTCACCCACATGCCCATATATAGTCAGGAGGGTATGCCCCTTTCAAAGAATTAATAAAAATAGCCCACATCCCCTGCCCGTATATGGGTATTGAGGGAGTGGCGTAATATGCTAATTATATGACGCCATACCGCTCTTAGCCAATCAGAACAGCCGCCCATCCTGTTGCCTTTCTATTCATTTGCATTTACATATATGTATTTCCTTTCATAGGTCACACTATACACATGAGCAAATAGTATAATTGCATTAATTGGCACAATGCGTAAAGTGAGGATATGAACGGGGCTATTTATTAAAATATGTGCGTATGATTTTCACGGCCATAGGCAACTGACTGTAGGACTAATACCTTAATATGTGTGTGTGTTCTAGTAGAGTCGACGCGCTAGACGTATATTTGAGCATATTGACGATATGCGTGTTTATTTGAAACAATCCTTTATTAAATTTTGATATGTAATGATTTTGTAGCATCCCGCGCTGTCTTGTTGTGAGGCCATTTTGCCAACAGCATAGACGACGGGCCGCAGCGCGTGCTCAACAGGTCGTCTCATCTCATAACGGGATAAATAATTTACCATGTCTCCATCCACGCATTCTTTTTGTCGCTGCTCTGCTGATAAAATGACATCACACACCATTATGAGTCCTGTAAGCTCATCGCCGCGACATCAGCCTGGTCCCCGCATGCTGAAAGAACACCAATCAATACTGGTCCAAGCGGCTAATCGAGGGACGTTCGCAGTCGCTTGATGCTATAAAACACGTGGTAAAACTCGATGTCTCATTACTGCAGCTGAGCGCTGTCTTGTCTTGTTGTTTCCATAGTGGCCGGACTGAGCTCACAGAGAGATTAACTAGCCTGATAGTACGCGTAATAGATCCCTTTCTGAGGCGACACTGCTTCACTAATTATCTGAGCGCCGTCTGGCATTTGTTCCTAAGTAGTTGACTGGAGTAATTACGGTGAATAGGCATGGCGTTATCAGCTGGCGACACACCGTGAAAGAATATCATTAACTAAACCGAGATTAACAGTACTAGACACACAGTGTTCACTTTCAAAATTGTGTATACATAATATATGCAAAATGAAATCACGTGTGCACCAAATCAGCTCCGATATGGGAATAAATTAAATAGTGATAATCGTGTTTCGATACTCGGATGTGAAACAACTTTAGCTGAAGCGCATGGCTCCATTACCAACCGGTCAGGAGATTGATACAGTTGTAGGTAAGTGAAAAAGATGTTATATTGAAATGAGCCATTCTTGTATTTCCCTATGTCTATTTATGTAATTTCCACGATAATTATGTTGTTGTCGTCGCTGGTCGAAAGTCAACAATATGAGTAAGTTGTGTAGCCTACGATCAGATGACTGGCATCCTAGATATGGATATAGGTGCCCAATGCACAGCCTACCTACACACATTTGAGTTTGTTCAGATCCTGTTTTTCAGATTTTTGCAGTTTGTTAATTTACTCACATTTCCATCAGTTATAATCTTGCTTATGGAATCTATAAATGATGATTCAATTGACGAATCCAGTTTTAGCTATGCAACGCCCATCTCTAGCTAATCTCCACCCACACTTCGCTCATATTGGGATCGACCGATCTCTGAACTCACTGACTATCAATTTCCAGAACACTTTACAAGTAAGCTCTTGAATATTTTGAAACTTATTTGACTGGGTGCTGTTGCTGCTTATGACAGCAACAGCGCACAGTCAACTTTAGTTTCAAAATAATCAACAGCATATTTATTAACTAGTAAAGACATACAATTCGTACAACAAGCTTAGCCCCTCACCAAGTATGCGCCCCTGACGCACTTATCCACGTTATTCGTGACGCCATTGATTATGACGTCATCATACACGTCACCTAGTTGGTTATGACGTCATATGATGGATAGATAAACTGGAAAGTTCCATTGCCCATAGAATGTATATACAAATCATATGCCCATCACTAATTTACCTAGTAAATATGATATCTTCAGCTCAGTCTATAACTTCTACAACTGAATTATCAGCTCGCATTGATGTACTCATTTTTTGGCATAATATCGTATACGACATGTGTTAGCTGAGGTTACAATCAAAATGACACAAGTCCACCACAAAACTGAAAAAGTCCGTCCCCGCTTCTGAATTGTAAGAAATTGCTTTATTTAGAAAGTAATGAACATGCTGTCGAATATTTTAAAACTAATGTGACTGTGAGATGTTGACAGAAACTGCGTCCAGTCAAATTATATGTTAGCTCATTACGTAGTTGATTATGACGGCATATGATGGATGGATATACTCGAAAAATCAATTTAGATTCTGGGAATTCAAGGTCTCAAATTGAATCCAAAACGTGCATACAATTGGCGGAGTTTAGATAGAAATGGGCGTGTCATCGATGGAATTGGACCCATCCATTCTGTATAATCTTCAAATCGCTTAACCACATCATCTGCATTTTCATATACCGTCTAGCAGAAACTTAGCGATGACTGCTATGTGGCCAAGGGGAATGATATTGCTTCTCGCCTCGTTGACCTTCAGCTTTGCGGGATGTGAGGCACGTCGCCAGGATGATTACCATGACCTTCTGATCGACTACATCCGGGGCAGATCTGATCAGAACTACAAGGTACGCACTCAGTACACTTCACTATGCAATTCTGCGTGGTAGTGTTATCATGTAGGATGGTGAGATATGTATGGTCAAATGATACAATTGTAAATTAACAATCAAAGTATGATCTTCCCTTTTAATATATCATAATCACGGACATCCGGATTTGGCTCATCCTTCTCATGTCTATATTAAGAGTGGTACGGCTAATCGTAATTCCTTAATGTGATATGTTGCCAATATATTAAAATGGACAAATAGCCGATAGTACAAGGTAATAAGTGGCAGGAATGCAGTTTGATTGTGGAAGAATTTGAAAGCTGGTATACTGGCCTGATGTTAAATAGTAAGCTGCAACGCAATTTAAAGTTTGTCCTAACATCTATGCATCGAAATTTACAGAAGAAATTAGAATAATTGTTGTTGTCTATACAGACAGGACTTTACCATTTATCATTATTACCCAATACTATCTATATGTGTTTTATATTTTCAAATGGATATTCTCAACTAACAACATTACACCCCTCTCAAACTACCCTAACTTAGTCGGAAGACATGTTGTAAAAATGTCCTGATATTATAGGCAAGTATGATGCGATGAGATTTGAGCCAGACACAATCAATGCAAAATCATTGCATATAAAATAGATACCAACAATACACATTTTCTGTGCTCAATCGTATCGTCCGCCCGTGACACTGATGCTTACAAGGCACCAAAGAAATCTGCAACATTACATTCTACTAATCAAATACTGGACAATTTCTTTGATACAAAATAAAATATGCAACCGACAATGCGTAAGACAACAACGGAATGAGTTTATGGCTGTCACACACATTGTGTTTAATGGCAATTATTATAAAAATCGTGTCCCATACATTGCAGAAGTGTAAATGATTGATATCCGTTCTCCATATATTAAACATTATATATTACCATTTTGCAAATATTAAGTAGAATCAATGTAAAGGACAACTATAGCAACAGGAAAACATTTAGAGATCGCGAACGTTACTCTTGTGGGTGTCCTCTTTATTGGACACACAATACATGCAATGATAGAAGGATAGAGGTATACAGAGGACATCAACTAACATTTTCTTATCATAATATAGATGGTCGTTTGTCTTCCCATTAACGAAGGCTAAGCCAGGCACTGATCCAAACCCATATTGAGTTATTTAGCACGGAGATCTTCAATTAATAATCTGCGCAGCTACGAATACACCATAATCTATGTTTCTGGCAATTAGACTGCATAACTCCGTAGATACTAGGAAACTGAATAAATGAACAGGAAATTATCTGCTAATCGGCTAGATAATATTAGAGCCAGAAATACGTTTTCTCGATAGGACACGCATCCTTCAAATAATTCAGTTCAATACTGGCAACGTAACATTTTATCTATCTTTATCTAACTCCGAACTGAACTCCAGACAGTGAGGACGATATAAACATACATACAGCAATACAATCAGTCAAACATATTGACACATATACATAGAAATATCTGTCCGTACAGGTTATACATTGTATAACCCCCCACAGTCATATATACTAGTTATATTCCCTGACTCAGACGAGGTAATTGCTTCTGTTGATCTGTTCCGTTAGTACCTAGAGATGGCAAGCAGAGTGACGAATTGTGCTTGTTGCAAATAAATGTAATGACATTGTCATATGTAAAACATGGATTGGATATAAGTTGGCTAAATACCTTTAATTGAGCTGCTATAATTTTATATTTCCTAGGTATGTGTCGGTCTGATGCGTTCCTGTCTTCCCTGGGAAAATGACTGTTGTGAAGGATTCAATTGTACAAATTTCGGAGGTTCGTTTTGTGTTTTTGACATCCAGATGTGCGTGTGTACAGCTATCATGAAAGACGAGGACTTGGACTAGTCGCGTTAGGGATTTTCAAAATGGACATCGGTGACAAAAGTCTTTGGAACAAACATTGTAATCACATGTCTATTTATGAAACTTTGTGGTATATGTGATAGATTGTTCATGATAAGATCATTTTTTGGTAATAAAATGGACATTTCCAGGTTTAGCGATGCCACTCCCATCTCTAGCTAAGCTCCACCCACACCTCGCTCGTGTTAGGATTAATCGATCCCTGAAATTAGTAGCTATCAATTTCCAGAAAACTATACAGGTAAGCTGTTGACTATATTGAAACTAATTTGACTGGATGCTGTTGCTGCCTATGGAAGCCAACAGCGCCAAGTCAAATTAGTTTCACAATATTCAACAGCTTGTCTATTAAATAGTAAAGACATATAACAATACTTAGTCCGCCACCAATTAAGCGTCTGTACCGAACTTATTTACGTCATTCATGACGGCATTGATTATGACGTCGTCCTACACGTTACGTTGTTGAGTATGATGCCATATGATGGATGGATACACTGGAAAGGTCCATTATGAGGATGTCGATGTCTTGCCAAATGAAATACGTTCTCCTGAAGGCATACATAAACAATCTTGTAGCTTGCTTCTCAAGGGAACTAGGATTCATCCGCTGGCTTCGTTTGTAATAGAGATGGACCCGGATACATGTTACAGCCGACGACATCTTAACATATATAAATGTAAATAATTGTTTTCAAAGTTGCTGAATTTATTATATTTTTTTCTCCTTTAAGTTGTTATTTATCTCTCTCTCTCTCTCTCCCCTCTCTCTCTCTCTCTCTCTCTCTCTCTCTCTCTCTCTCTCTCTCTCTCTCTCTCTCTCGCTCTCTTTCGTTCGCTCTCCCTCTCCCTCTACATCTCACGGCCTCTCTCGAACATGCTATCTTTTCATCTCCCCTCCATCTGTCTCTCTGTATCCCTGTTTCGTTGGTTTGCACCGTTCAGTGTGGTTTACTCTATCATGCAGGTTTTATCTCAACAAACAGGCTTCCTTATTTCTGATTAATTTGAACATAATACCATAATCTAAATGAAGAAGCGATTTCGATGTACATAAACCATACCCACAATTTTCGCCAATGGCACTCTTTCCCTTCTGATTAGACACTGATTAATTCAATGGATGTAGCTGATCACTCACGCAAGTATATGACGTCACAATGTGTCACATGGTAGCTGGCGTCAAAATCATACTGACGCATAGCTCCGTCACGGCTATCGAATCTCAATTTAATAACCATTTTGTGAAAGATGTTGGAACTAATTGGACGTGGAGCACTCTCTGACATAGGCAGCAACAGTTCCACGTTAATTTACGTTCAAAATATTCAACAGCTTACGTGTCTCGGTACCTTGAAATTTAGATTCTTGAAATTCAGGTATCAAAAGTTATAAATCAGATCCCACATGTGTAAAATGTGGGGTGGCAGAAGGTGAGAGAAATGGACGAGGCTTGGCTATAAATGGGTCCATTTATTGCCCACTGGGCTGCAACATCATCGTTTATCTGATATTCACGCAGGCACTAAGAATACACAAAGCAGAAGTATTAAACATGCTCATGAAATGCTTGTGTACCATTTGCCATATCATTTGCGATGGGTCTGCGTATTTTACTTGTGCTGCATTCGTTCTGGGTTAATAATGCGAAAATAAACGTTAGACACTTGGCACAGACACGTGTTTTATTTGCTGGTAATTGGTATGTCAAAGTATTAAAGTGTGGTTCATTGGAATTAAATATAATATTAAGGGGTCATACTCAACATCAAACATAATTTCATGTGTATAATTGCTTGACTTCTATATCCTAAATTGCAGTGTCTGAATCTTAAAATGTTCTAGCAAATTAGCTGGTAAATTAACAAAAGATGGTTTGAGCTTTACAGGAAGATGTCCATACCAATTTTATTTTTTCGCAGATGGACTGATAGCAGGCGCATACATTTGCAAGACAACTGATCTGCAATGCAATTCGAATATACTAATCAATATATTTCATAGGCGGTTATGAGTATTTCATCTCTCCTGCTTATTCTTGCATGGCCATCTCACCTTTCATATGGCAACTATTGGCATCTCTTTCGCTTTTAACATTTAATATAATGTAAGTATCTGCTAGCCATCATTCATCACCTCTAGCAGCCTGGCCTAATCTCAAACTCATTGCTGTACAAACTGTGTAGCATGGTTCCACTGTCTGTGAGGATAGTCAACAGTGATGGTAAATACTATGCCATGTCTTTCAAATTCCTGAGAATAAAGCATTGCAGCTTTTAATACCCAGCGCCAACAAGTACAAGGCATGCCCAGGACGCCAAAATAACCAAGTTGCTAATGGTTTTGAGATCAGACCTGGAAAATATAATCTAAGAGCACTAAAGAGGAAATAGAACCTAAATGAGTTTATGATGTTCGGAAAAGACCAGACACAGTGGAGGAGGGTGAATCACCATCGCGATCATCATGCTCATGATCGTATTCCACCTCGTCGTCGTCGTCGTCGTCGTCGTCGTCGTCTTCGTCTTCGTCGTCGTCGTCGTCGTCGTCGTCGTCGTCGACGTCGTCGCCGCCGTCGCCGCCGCCGCCGCCGCCGCCATTGTAGTCGTGGTCATAGTCGTCGTCATAGACACTAACATATTACCAAGCTCAGATGATGAGAATAGGTTCTGGTGTCCTTGATCACACACTGTGTTTCCAACAGATTGTACAAGAGAAAGACTATTTTATACCATTTAAAGGGTGGATAGGGGATATATATCTGACGTCATAATCAAATGCCTCACTAGTTAATTACCTTTGATTAATTTAACATTTTCTAAACATTCTGTTGAATATTTTCTAATTTGCATTGACCATAGGTAGCTACAGCCCCAGTCAAAATAGTTTTAAAATATTCAACGGCTTC
Organism: Chaetoderma sp. LZ-2023a; assembly: GCA_034401795.1. Taxonomy (NCBI): domain Eukaryota; kingdom Metazoa; phylum Mollusca; class Caudofoveata; order Chaetodermatida; family Chaetodermatidae; genus Chaetoderma; species Chaetoderma sp. LZ-2023a. Next base: position 121,823,920 of record CM067374.1, on the reverse strand, counting down.
CCTGTATAGTTACCTTAAAATCTGTATTCTGGCAAGTCTAGTTTCAAAGTTTCAAATATATTTCAACGCAGGGACGACTGGTTAAGGAGCTTCAAAAGGTATGGACCTGGCATAGCTAGGAATGGAACCCTCTATGTGTATTGCAGGTATGTGATGGGGTATTTAATATATCACACATTGTAATGATAGATTCTTGTCATGGACATCAGGTACCATGTTAAGTAACTAAAGAATGCCATTGCTAATTTTCGACAAAGATGAACCAATTCTGTATATCATCAACCTAGCATGGTACGTAAAGACTTTGTTAAAACATGAAAGGACCTATCTTTTTTCTCGCTTAACCACACGTACTCAGTTTTCATTATATATATTGGCAAGTCGTGTCTATTTTTATAAACACCTTACTCTTCGTCAACAACATTGTCAAAATGGACACCAATTCTCTTTTTACCAATATGTATTTACGTGGCTGCTACGGTCACATGGCAGTGGCGACTTAATATAGAAATCATTAATAACAATAATGGCCAGAAACGCAGACGATAACTAGTGACTTACAATATCTGCTTCAAGTACTTTCATAATTCCATTCCGGTGATAGAGGTGTGAGAGTCAGTAAGTGTTTTTCAACAATACAATTTTCAAAAGTGCTGCCATGTTGACCATGCTTCTACAATCTCCTACACTCCTACTAGATGTAGTCCCGTGACAAGCACAGCAATGTCGCACGATCGACCTAGGAACTGACAATGATAATAACATTGAATACTTAAGCCGGTGACGATGATGGATATTGTAATGACCTCTTCAAAGAGTTGCACACAACAGATACTTTCCCGTTTTAGCTATGTCCCACCCATCTCTAGATAAACTCTACTTACACCTCGCTCGTGTTGGGATCGATCTATCCCTGAACTCCACGACTGTTAATTTAGAGAAAACTATACAAGTAAGCTGTTAAATATGTTGAACCTAATTTGACTCGGTGCTGTTGCTGCCTATGGCAGCAACATCGCCCAGTCAAATAAGTTTCAAAATATTCAACAACATTTTTATTAAATGGTAAATACATACACGTCGTACAACGTATCGGACTATTAAGCGTTAAAAAGGGACTAAATCGAGTCATTCATGCCATATTAATTATGTCTTAATCATAGACGTCACTTAGTTGATTATGAAGGAATATAACGTCAAATTATTGGTGAAAAAACTGGAAATTAGGATTATTTTCTCTGTTTGAGTTAGCCATATCCGCGGGCATACTACAGTAGATCTGCACCAGTCCTGTATGACCAGTAACATAGCTATTCATGCACATTCTCCCATATAAAGTATCTGTTGTGTGCATTGCTAGCGTGCCTGGTTGCGAATCTGCGCATACATGACTGATGGGATCCCAATGTAATGGCTAACATATTCTAGTGAATCTTGGGACCAACTAGGTGCAGCACAACTTGGGGACCTGGTCATGTTTTGAACTGCTAATTGTCTTGTGCATGTAGCCGATATGTAGGTAAATACACACACGTTTGTATTAATATGAGGTCATTTAAATTATTTATCATTGTGTTAAACTCTGCTTCACCGTCCCAATTCCACGGACACTATGTCATGTATGACATAGCTACAGACAATAACACGCTCTTATAAGATACAACTGGAGTGAATTCGATATTTATAATTTCAGTTTGTGCAACAGTGCATCATGTTTAACACAATTTAAAAAAACCCCATAATACAGTGCATTTTTTGATAATATAACCGCCCGTCTTCCCCTCTTATTGGCTAGCTAACCAATACATGAAGCAACAAAGCAATCAGTCAATTTAAGGTAACCTGTGATAATCCGTGTTATACTGGATTGTAAAATATAAATTCAATGTGCATTTATCAGAAGTTTCCCCAGATATAGCCCCAGATATAGAGTCTGGGAATCAGAATGTACACACAGGCAACAGCAGCATTCGATACGATTGTCTGACAAAATATACAGTGGATCCGATTTTGAATCTCCAAAAGATATGTATATAAATGTATTTACCAATCAGTGAGTGCTAGTACAATCTCAGTTATACTATAGTTATATATGCGATTTTCACAGATCTCGCATCACTTATATTTCTGAAGCCATGAGGATTCGCTTTGTATGTGAGCTACTATGTGGTTTAATGGGAACAATATCTGCGTTAGTCGATTTCTCTTGAATGATTTCGTCATAGATTGCTATCTCACGAACCCTGAGTTTGTCTGACAGATGCCAGTAAATACTCTTCGAAAGCACGCGTATTCCGGCTGACGTCTCTGGCATTAGCACTCTGTCCTATCATTCAAGAAGACTTGCAATGATGATACATATATCAGATCATAATGGGAACGCTGTATTGACCAACGTGGCAATCTGCCTCTTACATACCTCTCTTTGATTGACGTTATTGAGCCATTCATTCCAAAATCCTCGAACTGATAAATGGTATCATCGAGAAAGAAGACCCAGGCTACATATTTTCAACAAAGGCCATGCTGATAATCCCGACGTCATCGTCAGGTAAAGTGTTTTACAACAACTAGGAAGTAATTCTACAATTAAAGAATATGACGTGTACAAAGAGTGGGATGGTTTCATTGATGAATTAGACGTTTAACAAGAGCAAAGTGCTGGATAGAATGTTATCTATAAATATAGGCGAATTGTGCAATAACGTCCGGCTGATATTACCAGGCACTACAACACACTTCTAAAAATAATTTATTGTGCGCAGATCATAATCATAAGATAAACGTACTCTGGATGGCGTGTCACGTCAAACGTGTGACCAGGGAACAGCGATAACTCTGTACCACCTAAGCTTATTGAGAAGTAAAGCCAGCGCATTTATCTATATCAACATCCATTCCATGTTTATGTGAAACGTATTGAATGATAGCAACATGTATATATTAATATAATGAAACCGTCTTACTTCCATGTACTAAATAATCTACCATTCTCGACACATTCGCTACTGGACTACCAACATCGCTGCACAGAACAAAACATGGCCGGATCCAATGCGGCGGTCAAATTGGAGGATTAGCATCGTTATAAAGTTTGAAATGACATTAACTGTACTTAAAATGACGATCGCTATTATTACAAGCAAAATAAGGTTGCTCTTGTATCACTAAGACTGCAAAAAATAGTTTCTCATAGCATATAATTTCAAACGTTTTCCGCTGATGGGGGCGCGAGTGGGGTGGACTTCTCCAGGAACCCCTCTCATGTGAGGATTAACCGTATACCAGCCAGTAATGAGTGTCCAGCAATACTGGTTGGCCAGGTCCCATATTGACTGTCAACGCCATTGCCCAGATGTCAAGGGTAGGTTTGAGAAATATAAAATATAAACAATATAAGCCTACTGTGTCTGCATGGAATTAGCATACACGATCCATGGGATTTCATAGGAACTTGTGCATATTTATGCCTCGTATATATTACAATAATATTACAAAAACATGAATCGTAGATTTGACTTCGGCTAGCTGCAGACCACATAGGTTAGCTGTACCTATAGTTGTACACCCTGATTTGAGTTGTTTGTTTTAAAATGTCACTGGAGGAAATGTGCTGGGTGTATTGACATATTGTGTGCAATTACATCCGCAATACAAGCAATCTCGCCATACCAGACAGTGGCATCGGTTAAATAGAGAACGCCTTGAATTCTATATCATACGCAGTAGCCACATACATCACCACTTTCAAAATATGTCACATGTTAAAATGATGTGAAATCAAAATGGCGTACCTCTTTCACGAAATTCGAACAGTTCATCACGAAAGTGTATGGATGGTATGTCTCTAGTGAATTTAGAAGTTATTAAATATGCTGCTAAATATTTTGAAACTAATTAGATTGGAGGCTGACCTGTCATAGGTAGCAAAAGCTCCCAATCTATTTTACTTTCAAGATATTCAACAGCTTACTTGTATAATAGTTATCTTGAACTTTGGATTTTGAGAATTCTGGTTTCATTGATACACACCGATTTCAACAGCTTTAAAAAGTGCTGGGGTGGATTATCTAGAAGAAATGGGTGGGGCAGAGCTAGAAATAGATGGCTCTATTACCATATTCTCCATGTATGATGGACACGTATTCAATGTGGTAAAGTCATTAGACAAAGCAAACCTTACCGTGTAATCCACGGTGGTGCGACAAATTGTTCTAAATCATGTCGGATCAATTTCCAATTATATTTCCTGTTTCATGCGATCGGATAATCTGGAAAATCTGTTCCGTGCAATTGATGTCTTACTTGGCAACGCACAAAACTATCCATTTTGCCGTCAGTTGGAGACTAAAATTGGCTCAACAATTTCTATATTTTCTCTGAATTCTATTAGCCTACTCGCAGATAGCAGCTTCGTGTAACGTGTACTGCCGTGATGGAAATTGATCAGTACGCAAATTATTTCTGTCCATAAGTATCACTCAATTAAATAATCAAATCTACTAAAACGAATGAGCAGTCGATCAATTAATCGATTGACCAATAGGATTTTCAACAAGCCATCCAAGCGTGTAACCAACCACATACTCAGTCACCTATTCAATCAAGAAAGATTGATAGTTTAATTTGATTTTACGATTATAATTATAATAGCATCAGTTTAATAAGCTATCTACAATTGTTGGAACGAAGTAAAAAAATTGGGAATAAACCTTGGTGCCGTTTCTGGAATGGTCGTTGTCCTAAGATAATGTTTTGTTTGCTGCAATTATCAACCGTATTATGGGCAGATCAATACTAATAGGCAGAACGTTGTGAACGAATTCGCTGTGGTGGCCTTTATTCTAAGTGCACGCTCTCCACAGTCTAAGGTCGCAGCATTTCAGCATCAATTAATATGCACATCTTTGGTAGATTTTGTTGGTCATATTAATGCTGAATGAACCGGTATGACTGTGTTGAATTCAACCAAATTTCGTATGTGTAGTCCCATATATGGGTCAAGTACAGGAGCACATTTCCATTTGACTCCACCTACAGGGGATTGTACTAGTGTCAAAAGATAAAATCGATTGTAAAGCAAAGCCTCCTCCGCCTCCTCATTCCCCTCCCCACACTCTCCTCCTCCTCCTGCTAATTTATGGGATGGAGAGAGACATTGAGAGTGATGGGAATTTAAGAGTTTGTGATGTTGGAAATAAAGAGAGAGCGACAGCATGTAGGAGTTGTTCATTGGCTAGGGTGGGTATATATACGTATACATTACCTTGTTCACAACATGAGCTGATGCCTTAATTTGCAAGCCTCAATGAGATTCCACATCGCAGTGTATATTTGCGTGGTCAGCAGTACTATCTAGTAGCAATTATTCTGCATGAGTTCTATTTAGAACGATTCAGAACAGAGTAACCAAGATGACAAAGTCATACCATTATTCTGTTAACGTCGATGATGCTCTATCCAATTTACTTGTCGCTCGTGTAGCATCGATGAAGATGCCCAATCTAATTACTGCTGACATCGGTTATTCTCCATGTTCCAGGAAGACGCGCTCTTCATGGCAATGTTCAGCCAGTAATTGGATCTACTTGCATCAACTATGCCAGACTCTTGGCAAGATGTATGTATTGCTCATCTCAGAATGGAGCCCATGTCAATATTACCTGAAGAAATCGGATGTATTGGCATTACAGGACTCGGTTGTCCAATCTAACAACATTAAAATTTTTAAATGTATACTCTGCTAAACGAATGGATTGGTCATTCGCTATTACAAATTAATGCAATGCCCTTTTAAAATGGCAATTATTTCCTGGATAATAGGCTTTCAGCTAGTATATTATACCTAGCATTAGCCAAATATATTCACATCATTAATGGGATCGAATGTGTCATTAATCCTAGTAAAATGGACCTTTCCGTTTTATCAATCCAACATATGACATCATCAGAAATGGCGTGATGAATGACGTGAATAAGGACGTCAGGAACGCAGAATTGATGACGGTCTAAGTGTTGCTGTATGCATAGTATGTCTGTGCTATTTAATAAACAACGCTGTTGAGTATTTTGAAATGAATTTGGCAGACGCAGCAACAGCACACAGTCAAATTAGTTTCAACATATTCAACCGCTTACCTGTATAGTTTTCTGAGAATTGATACGTCTGGGAGTTCAGGGGTCGATCGATCCCAACACGAGTGATGTGTGGGTGGAGCTTAGCTAGAGATTCGCGGGACATGGCTAAAACTGAAATGGTTCATTGTTTAGCAAATATACATGTTGATAGTTGATACTATTTATATTTTATGTCATCTTTATACACAAACCCCTTTCTTGAAGCAATTCAAGTTGCTGCTCTCACCAGGGACTAGGTAATGCGATTTTGAATGGCGATGTATCGACTACGAAGAAAATGCCAATATCCGCAAATCCATAGGGAAATAAGCCCAAGGCTAATACGACATTTTTCCATTTCCGTCAATCATGTTGAATAGATGGATCATATCCTAGCGAAAAGCAGTACGGTATTTCAAGCAGTTTCGCATTACTACTTAAAATATTTCGTGTGACTCCATTCATAGAATATTTAAAATCCAACATATTAGAATTTGACGACACAGATTTGTGCTTTATGCAGATATAATTTAGTTTGACCTTTGCCCTTCGAACAATTTCATAGTAGCGTGAGTCGACCGAATATGGCAATTCCGATCATTTCGGGTTGTTCCGGATCACGCCATTTAAACTATCGACTATAAAATAATATTTTCGAAACCAGTCCTATCCCATTGTCATGTTTTAACAAGATAAAGAGAAGAATATGAAAGATGTCATTGACATACAAACATGTGATATCTATAGAATCATTTTCGGCATACACTGCTGCGACAGATGAACTTGTTTTTGTGTCGGCCGTAAGGGATGGTTAATCGCGACGGAGGATTTCATATGAAAATAGATGTTGCCTATAAGCGAACGCAGACACCATTTATTGCTTAGATAAATAGTACGAATTTGTATAGGGTCGAAATGCCCTAAATACGTACGCCCATCTATAGTATTTTGAAGCTAAATTTTCGTCATGCGTGGAGGGCATTCTGGTAAATCCAGTCCAAGAAATTCACAACAATGCGTCTGCCCATTGTCAGTGATACCCGTCAGCATTGTTACATCTTTGACCGGGGGCGACACCTTAAAACGTTTTTTCGTAATAACAATATCACACACATTTTGGATATTGAAAATGCGCAGTAGGTTGCCCTAAAACAACGAGAGGAATATACGCATAATGAAGAACCATATCCCATAATGCAACGGAGGCCCATGAAGAAACCACAACAGCTATATCATAAGCCGAAACCGGAACAAAAAAAATCTCACGACCGGAAACGAAGCTTTCTCAGTCGCATGGTATATGTCCCTGTCTCACTTTCTGTTGATTTTTCCTCATTGCACGTACGTAGATGTTATCTATATACGCTCACTGCGTTCGCTATTATGATTTAAATGCTGGAAATCTGACACAATTGCGATACACATTTTTAGGTTTCTTGGTCATTAATAAACTGAAGCTATTGAAAAACATAACAACATATTAAATGAATGCCTAGTTCCTAAGAATTTGATTGATGACTACGATAGTGATCCGAAACTAAGAAACTGCCGATGATCCAGACCTCAACTGACCTCTGTCTGCACATGATATGATAAGATTGCAAAACATATTGTATTTATAGTACGCAAAATTATAATATCTCAATGTAAGGTCATGGTATTGCTCACTTTGGTTTTGCTCTAAGTTACTGGTTTCTATTAATCCTATGTCACTTGGCATTCCATTTCAAGATACCTAATGCAGGAAAGCTGTTGAATATTTTAATGAGCAACAGACAAATTAGTTTCAAAATAGTCAACACTTACCTTACATCATAATGAAGTATGCCATTTCTGGTATGTAGTGGGTAAACTCTCTAGTGTCAACAGCGCCTGAAAGCGATCAAAATTCGTCCTATATCAATGGACCTTTCCAGTATACACATCAATCATATGACGGCATGGCCAACCGCATGATGTGAAAGTTGACGTCATAATCAATGATTTCTTGAATGACATAGATAAGTTCGTCCGGAGCGCTTAATTGATGACGTACTAAGCATTGTTATACAAATTGTAAGTGTTTACTATTTAATAAAGTTGCTGTTGAATATTTTGAAATTAATTCGACCGGACGCTGTTACAAAAATAGGCAGCAACATCACCCAGTCAAAATTAGTTTCAAAATATTCAACAGCTTAACTACATAATTTTCTGGAAATTGTCAGCCAGGAAGTGTAGGGATCGATCGATCCCAACACGTTGAATCGTGGGTGGGGCTTAGCTAAAGATCGGCGGGACATGGCTAAAACTGGATTCCTGCATCAATCCATTAATGTTGACGATTGCTCAAGAAAATTTAGATTTCTCCTCATTGAACGCACACTTACAAAAATGCATTGATGCTGTACTGATGCTGACAACCGCGTCAACATGGCTGGCTTGAAAGTAAAAAGGGTAATGGTCAAGTAAGTCTAAATTTGTGCCAGGTCAAGGGAATGCTATTTTGAAAACGTGCTACCGGAATGAGTGGCTGGTTTATTGTAAATTTTCAAACACATTTTTCTCTTGGCCTGCCCATAGACATTCCTCAAGTCCATCACAGAAGTCGTTTTGGACGACTTGGCCAGCAAAGTAACTTGACAAGAGAGGGGTAATTGGGTTGAATGGTAAATAATTGAATCTGGCTCCATCTCAATTCCATCATATCTCCAAAATGTGATAATAACAGAATTAAGCGCATATCTGATTGAATTATGAGAGTGGCTTTGACATAATTAGAAACTATTTGTTCATTTAAATCGATACGCCACATCTAAGGAGAATAAGCAGCATTCCCTCGCATGACTACATCGCGGATACCATTTGATGGATGAGTCGGTGTATGCGTATTTAGACTGGTTGTGTTCTCATGATATTATTGGACAAGGTACTTTAGATATTTAAAAGACTCATCCTTGTATTTTGGTTTGTTTCTCAACGCTTCTGCAAGATGTCTGGTTGTATGCTCCTTATCCACTCATTATACAACTTGCATAATACACGCTCTGTCCAATTCCTCATGGAATCCTGTGTGCTATTTAGACTATCTATTTAAATAATGTTATTAATAGTGATTGAATCTGGCATTTCGAACTCTGAGAGCGAGAGAGAGAGAGAGAGACAGAGAGAGAGAGAGAGAGAGGGAGAGGGAGGAAGCACACAGGCCATATGTATAGGTCTCGTGGATGCTGACTAATATACGAGTCAAAATCACACATCAGTCCAAATCTCGTACGCCTATAATGTGTTGTATCTCAATACTATATCAGGCATTGTGGAATTTTCTCAGTAATATTTTACTTTCGCGTTAACCCTTTCTTGTTGATACCTGATACTAACGATACTATGCATTCATACGACTTTGTACATTACTGGGTCTGGAGGTTCCCCCTGGAATATTCCTTACATATATCGCATTGAATAATCCATCAGTCTAAGGTACTGATGTGAATATCTCTGTGTGAGATATTCATGAACAGGTTCTCGTTTCCAAACATTACTCTGAAAATTACTTGACGTGCACAAATTGATTCATAACTAAGATCAATATCAGAACAACATCAAACATCACCAGAATAAAAACATCGACGAGAAAGGAAGTTAACGATAGTGGCATCAACAACATCAGGACACAAACGAGGGTGTCAACAACAATTATGACGAATTTAATAACAAAATGGGCGGTAATGCACTGTTTTAGCACTTATTATTTGATGACTAAACACAATTTGCTGTTATTCCATATCAAGATAACATCTACAATGTATTATTAACAATACATCATGCATAGCATATTAGAAATGGCACTACATAGTGTTCAGCTCACATTCCTATGTTTCCTAGCTGCCACGTGGACGCCTATCAGGTGCTGTGTTATCTAATATTCAATATAACAAATAGCACGGGGCTAGTTAGCATCGTAATCTGAATGGATTTTGAAACACGTTTACTAAATTTATAATCCTTGCGATAAGTATCCTCATGGTGAAAATAGCAGGTCCTTCTCCATCTTGTTGTGTGTCAATGCAAACTTGCTCTTGGTGCTGTTGTTGCAATCTATCACAAGCATCGACAGAAAGAGAACTAGCAATCAATTCCTTAGACGAGATCAGACGTTCTGCAAAAAGCTCCTGAATTTTGTTAGGATTGTGTTGGAGTTGTTTAAATGTTGAACTATCTCTAATACTCTCCAGCCCAGCGGCACTAACCAGCCAGGGCATCCTTATCCCTTCCTTGTGTATGCCGCTTCCTTGTGTGTGTGTGTGTGTGCGTGCGTGCGTGCGTGCGTGCGTGCGTGCGTGCGTGCGTGCGTGCGTGCGTGCGTGCGTGCGTGCGTGCGTGCGTGCGTGCGTGCGTGCATGTGTGTGTGTGTGTGTGTGTCTGTCTGTCTGCCCATCTGTCCATATGCCCATTCGCCCATCTGCCTGTCTATCGGTTGCCTTGCAGTATCTGCTCTAAAAGCAGTTCAAGGAGCACAAAAACATTAGCTCTGTAATTAACACATGCGGATGTGTAGTTGAAGAGAGCATTTATATTCTGCACTGTCGCCCATTCCAGCACACTCCCGAGGTTAGGGGTAGGGTGAGATTGTAAAGTTTATGAAAGCATGGAAATGTGAATTTTCGCGGCATGGACTGCGCGGTCTAGTATTATTGGTGTCTTACATTGAATTGAAGCCTACAAACTTGGATATCATATCGCATCATGGTGCACGTTTCACTGTCTGAAATCTACCCCTCGTCCTTCAGTTCATCAATTGGATACTCCTAATTTCGCGTATCCCCATACAGATTGAGTACAGATGTGAGGTAATATGTGGCCTGGTAAACGATCCAATGTGTACGGCGTCTAATCAGCGAGTCCGTAGAAATGTTATACGTTGAAGCACTCGTAAAGCTATAATTTAGTTGTCTCGTTAGCATCCTTGAGTTGTTCTGATTTTTCTGAGCTTTTCAATCAAATACCGACATCACTTGATTCTAATACGTGTATACGTGCGCCCGTATGTGTGGCCCACCGACTGGCCGGCTGACCGAGCGGGCAGGTATGTGTGCATACCGCTCATCAGACTGGCGACCTTTCTGGAAGGTGGGTGATGGGTCCACTCTCTAAATTGTGTGCACGGTGAATCCTTGCTATTCACCTATAATTCACTTCACTACATTAATAAATCCTCACTATCAGCTGCTAGCATGCAACGACACTTGCTGCTCAAGTGGTAGTGCATGCTTGGTTCTCTTTGCGCCTAAGGTGACGGAGTACACATACTGAGATATATCAGATAACGGATAGTGAAATTTACACATCATATCTGAACAATGCACAACACTGCCAGTAGAATTTGATTTGATAAGAAACACATCATGTCTAATGACGTGATCCAATCAGACGATCAGCTATATGACGTCATAACCCATGGACATTTCTATGACGTCATAATCAATTACGTGATGTGTATGATGGCGTCATAATCAATTAAAGCATTATGACTCGATGTAGTCCGTCTTAAACGCTTAATAGTTCGACACGTTGTACGAAATGTATGTCTTTACTCTTTAATAAACATTCCGTCGAATATTTTGAAAGTAATTTGACTTGGCGCGGTCACTTCCATATGCAGCAACAGCACCCATTCAAATTACTTTCAAAATATTCAACAACTTACTTGTATAGTTTTCTGGAAATTAAATATTGGGGGAGTTCAGTGATCGATCGAGAGATCTCAAAACGAGCGAGGCATGGTTGGAGCTTAATTAGAGATGGGCGCAGCTTTGCTAAAGCTGAGGGTCATTACGTCCTGGGTAGGCTGACGTCACAATCATAATGCGGAATGAATGCCGTATCTAGCTCCATATGCACATTTAAATGTCTGCCAAGTTCAAGAAGTGTATATGTTGATGAATTTATTATTTAATAAACATTATTTTGGATATTTTTGAAGCTAATTTGACAGGGTGCTGTTTCTCCTGTAGGGATGACTACCTTTAACGGGAATAAAGATGCATCTACATTTTAGGACTTTAAAGGGGACAACCCATGAACCAACCGGCTTATTTGTCATCAAGGACGGTGAAACCTTCAAATGATTGTGCATCGGGAGGGCTGGGGAGGGGGCGGGGGATGGCTGCACCACTATTTATGTGTAGTGGAATCAATTTGAAACGTCGAAACCTAAATTCTCAGAGGCTAAATCTGAACCTAACTATACAGGTAAGCTGTTGAGTATTTTAAAAGTATTTTGACTGGTGTGCTACTGCCTAGTTTCTAAACATGCAGCATAATGTGTATTACATTGTAACTTCATCAAATAAATCCAATTCGGAAAATTTCGCGACGAACTCTGTCATTTTGATTTGACATCAGCTAACATGTGACGTATTCGATTGTGACGTCATGTATTTGGGTGACTGATCGGGTTCATTTATTGGCCGGCACGTTTGTCATAAGATTCTAAGCACGCTTTTATATCCATAAGCTGCTGTTTAATTTAATTAAATGTCATTTGATGATACCAAACCAACACACGATTCATGGACATGCACGCCATTGTCATTTGCAATTGAATTACATTATTGACCTATATCACGCCACGTTTACACAACACATGGAAACTATCTCACCTATCTGAAGTAATGGAATAAAATTCTCGCCAATCACACACCATTTCGTAATTATGGTTTTAATATCTTAAGCATAAAAACTGCCTCGTAGTGGCATTTGAAAATGATCCATTTTCTCTTTTCAAATACGTACATGGCGATGTCAGGACTGCAACATAATAGGGACATATTTTTAAGTCGTTTAGTTTGTTAGCCCGTCTACCAATTTTGCTTTCATGAAACGCCTGTCCAGGTGAAGCTGCATATGCCTTGTGGAATGCATAGCAAGGAACATCAGGAAAAAAAATTAAATGATGTGAAATGAAACATCTGATTAAAATAATTGCCATGGTTAGAGATAGCTCTTTTCCCAAAATAACAAAAGTGAGGTCACTAACTGTTACATGGACTATCGGATTTGCCATATCGTCACCACTGTCGTCGCTTTCCTCGACGTAGTCACCGTCATAAACATCGTGATCGAGAAATATAAAGACTAGAGCCACACAGTTTTCAGCCATAATTCAGAATGAGTGCCACTCAACACACCAATTTGAATCCGATCAGATCTTACATTGTTATTCTTCAATCCATGTTTAAAATCACAGGCAGACACTTGATTACAGGAAAAGTTCTTTCATTAAGCGCCAATGCCAGTCTAGTCTCGGCAAACACGGAAATAAATAGATTACACACCACTCAATAAGGTTAATACGCATTGATCCATGATGACAAACCAAAATCTAATGTCACACGTTTTGGGCTCTCACCATAAATCGCAGATGAATACTGCTGTCTCTACACAAGGGACCTCGTTTAGGCAATACGTGTTGCTGTAAAATAATCTCGTCGCGTCTGCAAACCCCATGTGAACTAAAATTGTAAGAAATACACTCCTTTCGAACAAGGTTTATGAATCATCTTTATGGCCATCGTGTCACAAGAAAATTGGATCTCGCTTGCGCTACAAATCCGCGAGATTAGGTTCGGAAATGATAAAAATTCACATAAAATATCATTGCTGAACCGACGTACATATATGTACTGATTCAAAGTGACGCAGCTTATTGGGCCAATGTTGGGCCGATGCCGAGTATCCACCCGGTGTCGGTCTGGCGTCAGCCCAGTAAGCTGAGTTATCACGGATACATGTAATCTATATGCGGATAGGAGATGGGATTAACGGATATCGGAGCTATGACCGATATGCTTATATTTTAGGACAACGTAAGCAATCTTGTGACAACTTGACCAGCTAATGATCACGCAGGCCAATAACGGCATCTACAATAGTTTTCAGAAATTTTAAGATCAATTGAAGATTATTTTGAGACAGAGGCAGTCCTTCCATTTGAGAATTTCCTAAAATAGTCTTCTCGCTATTACCCCGTTGATGGTAATGCGCCGCAAACAATAGCATTAGCTGTGGTCTTGAGAATGGCCATTTGAAGGACAAAAGCACTCGGTTTTTATAGATTCCAATTGCATGGCGTCATTGAATAATTAGTTACATTCTCCTTCATAGCATAGCACGTCTACTGCCTATCAAGTATAGCTTCTGATAAGCGATTACACAGTTAAGCCTACTCTAGGCAATGACAATCAAGCGCTAAGTAAGCTGCCCATCTATGACATCCATGATGTATTCTGTTCGACAATGCGGCCTGAATGCACATTTACTGGCATGTTCCCATTCGAACAGGTGTCATTTCTGCATTTTGGAACTTCCTAGGGGCATTAAAAATAACACATCTAAATATGTAGTGACATGCTTCTCATCATGAACAAAGTTTTAAGGTCGAATTTGAGATTCTTTACAGCATTTTTATTTGCTAAGAAAATGCATATGTCACAATACTATGACGCGTATGGCAAACTATTCACAATGCGTGTCTTTGGAAATGGATCTTTCCAGTTTATCCATCCGTCACATGACGGCATATCAAGTACGTGGCGTGTAGGATGACGTGACAATCAATGGCGCCATAAATCACGTAGATAAGTCAGAGGCAGCATCCGCGCACAGTCAAAATAGTTCCAAATATTCAACAGCATACCAGTATATTTTTCTGGAAATTGATAGTCAAGGAGTTAAGGGATCGATCGATCTCAACACTGACGAAGCATGGGTGGCGCTTACCTAGAGATGGGCGGGGCATAGCTAAAACTGGAAAGGTCCATTGCAGTAGATCATAGGATCCGTAAGGAATAGAGAGATGAGATCTGTCACTCATATGTATGACGTTATAATAAAAAGGTCACTTGTTAGCTGACATCACAATCAAAATACATGAATTGTATGTATCCGGTCAATTTACAATGAATATAATAAGTAACATGT
>CM067374.1:121586342-121803842 GCA_034401795.1 Chaetoderma sp. LZ-2023a | reverse complement strand
TCACCTCATCGCTGTTGGAGCCTGCTATGGCGATATAGGCAGAATCGGTGTCCATCTGCAGGTACTCGAAGCTGTCACGAGCGACGTAGCGGTTGAGGAAGTCGTAATAGAACCCCAGCATTCGCAGCTTCGCGAGCTTGTATACTGCTATACCCACCTGGAAGGGCCGACGAACGGTGATTTTAGCCTTAAGGCTCTGCAACTCGTAGAAACCACCGATCTCCTCTAGATCCTCGAACCATGTGCTATGCATGGCTCTGTCTACCGCTCGCTCATCTTTAGTGAAGCTCGTGTTGGTATGACGTTCTAATGCCTCGATCAGCTTCCCATATGCACTATTGCCGAGGAGTTTGAAGAGATCAGCCAATAAGGCTTTACTTTTGTCAACATCCCCGGTACGACGTGCCTCAGTAACAGGGTCTACAAACCATTTAAAATATTTCTGCGAGGTGTAGTCTATAGTGCGATAGATATATCGATATAGTCTGCGTCGAGGCGGGCTTGCTTTCTGCCCTCCACCCAAGTCTGGGCCGCTCCTAGTGTATTCATCCATGGACTTCCTGAAGTATTCTTGTGGAAGAGCATCACCCTACCATCCTCGATGTGGTGGATTCTATATGTGTGGGTATACCGAAGGTAGAAGACGTTCTGTATGGTCTGGATCTTCTCCATGATCTAGCATACTGTTCGCCATCCTCTCTCCTCTGTCTCCCTCTCACCGAGACGCTCGGTGAGAATCTGCTAACCTTCTCGCCTCATACTCTGGCTAAGGGTTCAGATCTCGGCAATCGTCTACTGCTTCTCTGTAGAAGAGGTAGGCGTTCTTGTGGATGGCTTGCCATCTGAGTTGCTACAGCTTTGGCCCGTAAGCTGACAGTCATCTCCTCACACAACCGACGAAGCTCACGGAGCAGCTGTGCTTTCTTGTTAGGGGTCCATGGATTCCCAGAGGTGAGCGCTGGAAACCTCCCTGTCTGGTGTGCTAGGGAGAGTCGCTTTAGCCACTCCTCGGCAAGGGCGGGGAGTTGATTTCACCACTCCTTGACATTGGCGCATGCAATCATCTGGAGCAGGTTGGCTTTGCAGGCCTTAGAATAGCCTCTAAGACCGAATTGCTTTGCCATCACTCGAAGCTATATTATAGTAACCATGATGCAAGGTCTATATATTAGATCTTAAACTGTCCCTAAATGCTTGATTTCTGCCCATCTTCGAGGCGCCTATATAAGAGTTGTTGTCTCAAATGCGTGGCATGACGCGTTTAAGTTCGTCCATAACTAAACTGAACTTTCTCCTGGAACAGGCCTTCTTGTAGTTCATTCTGTTGTAATGTTCATGGCCCGCGCATGCTTTACATAGTCCAGTCTGTATAAATACATGCCCCGCATCCTCTGCATGGCTTCGGCTCAACAGCAGCCTTCCGAAACTGAACATTGTATGTCCCACAATATTCTCCACCACAGCTCCTTAAGCATCCAACAGGCTCACTTCGCATGAGGCATTTGCATGTATTATAATGCATGTTTGATAAAGTCTATATCAAGGATCTTAAACCTTGGGCCTATGTATCTTGTATGTAGTTGTGTGGCCAAGGTCTCACATTCCTATGTCCTCCTCCCTCCCTCCCTCCACTCCTCAATTCAACCTTGCTCTCTCCCGCCGCCTCTCTCTATCTCTCCTCCAATCCACTTCCCCACTCCTACCTCCCAGTATCTCTCACACACGCACGCACGCACGCACGCGCGCGCACGCACGCACGCACGCGCTCTCTCTCTCTTACACTCCCTCCTCTCTTTCTTTCTCTCTCTCTCTCTATCTCTCTCTCTCATGTTGCTTCTACAGCGGCTGGACGATCAGAGCACAGAGAGAGAGAGAGAGAGAGAGAGAGGGAGAGAGAGAAAGAGAGAGAGAGAGAGAGAGAGAGAGAGAGAGAGAGAGAGAGAGATTAACTAACCTGAAGATGGATAGTATGTGTAATAGATCCCTTCCTGATGTGACACTACTGCACTAATCATCTGAGAGTCGCATCGCATTCGTTCCTAAGGATTTCACTGAAGTAATAGCGCTGAATAGGCATGGCGTTATCAGTTGTATGAGCCATATGTGATACTCACGTATTGCTTTATATATTCTCTAACATATCAATTCCCTATACGAGTTGTCGTCGAGGGCCAAAGACGAACACACTATGGACCAATATTACTAACTCAACCGAGACCTAGAGTACAAGTCATGTGTTGTTCACTATACTGTGTGCATATATGGGCTATATAAAACACGTTGCCACGACAACAGGCTGAGATATGGGAACATATTAATGGTAGCTGTGTAGAAATATCTTTCAAAAGATCATGTTCCGGTGATCGGTTACTGGATGGGAACTAGCATTAGCTGCAGCTAATCACTTCCTTAACAACAGGCTCGGGGATTGATAAAGTTCTGGGCAAGTGAAAAGATGTGTTATTGAATGAGCCAGCGGTGAGATGCATGTATTACCGTGCATATTCTCTGCCATATCCATTACACATATGGGGTTGTCATCTATAGCCAAAGACGAACCTTATTGATCAGTTAGGTAATATCAAGTTGGCCGAATTCCGATTTAGTGATAGACGTGTCCAATGTACAGCTTAACATGCTTATATTCATTTGAATTTGTTCACAGAACACACGTGATCTTTTCCACTTTCCCTTTTTTTCAATGTCCATTATACAACCGTACACATATGTCACCATATGCATCACCTGTTGCATGTCTGCCAATGGAGGGACCCAGTCTGAGCCATGCCCACCGATCTTTAATCAAACTCTACCCAACATTCGTTCTTGTTGGAATCGATGTATCTCTGCCCTCTCTGAATCTCAATTTCTAGAAATCAATACAGGAAATCTTAAATACTATGTTAAAGATTTTGAAACTAATTTAACTGTGTGCTGTTGCTGTCTATGGGGTCATATCATTGATGGATAACTGGTCCATTTCCATAGAATATTACAAATTCCTTCATGTAGTAACACTGACACAATTGACTTTTTCCTGTTTATCCATCCATCGTATGATGTCATAAGCAATCAGAATCGTGACGTGTAGGATCACGTCATAATCAATGACGTATTGAATGATGTAGATAAATACGTCACAAACACATAATTGAAAACGAACTAAGCGTTGCTTTACTATTTAATACATATTATGTTATAAGTATTATCTATTATATTAGGTTCAACATATTCAACAGCTTGCCTGTCTAGTTTGCTGGAAATTGATACCCAGGGAGTTCAGGGCTCGATCGATCCCAACATGGGCGAAGCGTGGGTGGAGCCAAATTAGGGATGGGCACGGCATAACTAAAACTGCAAACGTAAATTATACCATTCCGTTGTATATGTTGCTTAATAAGCTTATTCATAGTAATTTAGAACACATTACTGCAAACGCATCCACACGTTTTAACAAGTTTTAGCTGTGGCACGGGTGATACTCAGTACCATCTCAATAATATCAACCCTAATTCCAGATAACATAAATGATCTGTAAAAGTCCAGGCCTAGGCTATCGTCGTGGCAATTGCTCCACATGTCTTCGATTTCCCAGTTAACTTCATTTGAAACCGAAATCGTGTATATGCCACTATGTAAAGTACGGCTTGCCATTCGATGGGGGGGGGGGGGGAGCTTGTCAGATACAATTATTGAGCTTATCCAAACCAATTTAGAATACATATTCCAAATGATGCTCTATTCACATTCTTTATTTCCCAAGCAGCATTGATGAAGAGGCCCGCGCTATTTACTGCTGACATCATAACTCCACAGTAGTTCGGGCAGAACATGTGCTTGTGTCAATGAACGTGAGGGGAACTGTCTACATCAAATCTGCCAGTGACCCTGCTCGGCATACTACGTGTATTGTTCCACACATAATCTCTCTCCTCCTATCTCTTTAAGTTCAGTGTTGTCTATCTCATTCTACTCCACATTTCTTGCAATTATGTTCCGTTTATTAACTTCCATTGTCCAACATCAGTAACCGTCTAGTACTTTTAGCATTAGTGAATAGATTTATATCAATTTCGTTTGGTGTTTAGCAAATTGTGTATACAAGATTGGTGTTTTATCAATTCCGGAATGGTGCTCGTATCTGCTCATGTTCATGTGCTCCCATGGATCTAGGGGCATGAGAGGTTTGGCAGGTTCATTTGCTACTCCCAGTCAATGATGGTGTCTATATCCTGCAATCGTTCGCCGAGTCGGAGTGAAGAATGGATCACGTCAAGCTACTAGACATCCGATCATCTAAACCAAATCGCTGATGATAATAATACGATGGACAGAAAAAGAACAGACAGAAATTTTGTTATAGTAGATCTGCGAAGATTATATATTGTGTAATATTTTGATTCCTTCCAGATTGTGTTCCAAGTAGATAAATAATAAGTTCACACAATTCTTAGCATTGCCACTACCGCCACCGCCGCCGCCACCGTCGTCGTCGTCGTCGCCGTCGTCATCATAATCGTCGTCATCGTGATCGTGATCGTGATCGTGATCGTGGTCGTGGTGGTCGTCGTGGTCGACGTCGCAGTTGTCGTTGTCGTCCTCGTAGTCGTTGTCCTCGTCATCGTCACCGCCGCCGCCACCCCCCCCCCCCCCCACTCCGTTCTCGTCATCGTCGTCATCGTCGTCATTGTCGTTGTCGTCGTCATACTGTCAGTGGTAGTGATGTAGTGGTCGCGGCGGTGACAGTGATGCTGATGTTGTTGTTGTTGCTGTTACTGTTGCTGTTGCTGCTGCTGCTGGTGCTGGCGATGATGGTGATGATGATGATGATGATGATGATGATGATGATGATGATGATGATGATGGAGATAGAGGCGGTGTTGGTGCTGGTGGTCGTGCTGCTGTTCGTTTTGGTGTTAGTGTTGTTGTTGTTGTTGTTGTTGTTGTAGGTGGTGGTGGTGGTGGTGGTGGTGGTGGTGTTGTTGTTGTTGGTGGTGGTGGTGGCAGTTGTGTTGGAGGTGGCTATTTGTTGTTGCTGCTGTAGCTTCATGATCATTTTGCTATAAGGGTAGCTAGCCTCTTTTCTGTTTATGTTGCGTTAATCCTATAAGCAATATGCCTATGTCCGGGAAGGAATTGGGTACCACGCCGGCGGAACCAGTGATTCCGCATCTGCTCGTTAAGTTGATGACGTATTCAAGCTTTTCAAGCCATTAACGAAATATCATGGACATACCGCGGTAATGAATATTTACTCAAGCGCTGAAAGAATTGCTGAAAAAAGTAGTGCCACTGTTCCCTATTGACAGGTAAGAGAAAACAAGCCTCGATAATTTCTGATTCATACGAGGAATAAGAAAGTAAGCACATGTCTGTTTACCAGTCCAATATGTTGCATCACAATCATAAGCAGGCTACTCTTGATCAGTCGACAATTCTTAACAATGCGGAATTTATGTGTATTTTGCGCATACGTAAAGCCATACTGTGGGAATCCCGGCGTAATGACGTCAATGTCGGAAAGGTGTATTACGGTGAATAGGCATGACATTATCAGCTAGCGATACACTGTGGAGCACTATTACTAACTGAACCGAGACCATCAGTACAGGGCGTGTGGATAGATTCCCTTTGGCAATAGACACCGATGACATTGGAAATAATGTACACTTACAAATCTAGACGAATGCTGCTTCAACTGTCTGCTCAAAAGAGGAAACCAATAATTAGGTTAGCAAAGTATTCAGAGAATTCCTAGTCTCTCCTGCCACCTGTTCTAGATGGCCCGGCACTTTGCGGGTTTGGTGGGAAAATCAAACAGACAGACTGACATACATGCAAACAGACATACAGAGAGATAGCCATCCATCCATCCATCCAACCAGCCAGACAGCCAGCCAGCCAGCCAGCCAGCCAGCCAGTCAGCCAGCCAGACAGACAGACAGACAGACAGACAGACAGACAGACAGACAGGCAGACAGACAGACACACAGGCAGACAGACAGGCAGGCATGCAGGCAGCCAGGCAGCCAGGCAGCCAGGCAGGCAGGCAGGCAGGCGGGCGGACGGACGGACGGACGGACGGACGGACGGACGGACGGACGGACGGACGGACGGACAGACAGACAGACAGACAGACAGACAGACAGACAGACAGACAAACAAACAGACAGACAGACAGACAGACAGACATACAGACAGACAGACAGACAGACAGACAGACGGACGGACGGACGGACGGACGGACGGACGGACGGACCGACGGACGGCTAGACGGACGGACGGACGGACGGACGGACGGACGGACGAACAGCATGACATACAAACATACAGACAGGCAGACATACAGATAGGCAGGCAGGGAGGCATGCAGGCATGCAGGCACGTAGGCATGCAGGAAGACAGGCAGGCAGGCAGGCATGCCGAAAGGCAGACAGGCAGACAGGCAGACATACCAATCATTGTGCCTTAAGAGCACATTTATTAAAGAGCTTTTTCTGTGTCTATTCCTATGGGGATCTTTCAGATTGTTCCAACGATCGAGGTTTAGGGGCTTTCAAGTAAATAACGCCATCTGGTATTCACTAGAGAAATTATGTCAAATTGCTTAGGGGGTTATGGGAAATAGTGTCATCTGGTTTTCAATAAAGAAACTGTCTGCGTTTAGGGGGTCTTTTAACGATGTCTGTGCCTTACGCTTAATATTATTATCCGTTGCCTTGAACGCTTCAGTAAAGAGATGCTATCTATAGACTACAAGTCGCGGACAGGTGATCAGCCCCTTAGAAACATACACACTTACCTATGATGCGATGTGCTAAGCACTTTGGTGATGGACACATTTTCCAGAATCCTAGAATGTATTGTGCATACAATGTGACAAGCATAGTAATGGACAGACCTACCCATAATGTATACCTTGCGAGCAGCCCCTTAGTAACTGACACAGTTACCCATAATGCAATGCGACAACGTCTTTGGTAATGGACACATTTCCCCCATAATGCTTTGTGCGTACTATTTGACAATCGCCTTAGCATAGTATAGATACATATACCCATAATGCACTTGATCGCATGTGATCAGCACTTCCCCGAATGCAATGTTTAATGCATATAAGTCTCTAAGTAATAGATACAATTTCCCAGAATGCAATGCAAACCACGCGAGTAGCCCTTACTAAAGGATTTAAAACACGCAAATCTATGGTCTTTTACATACAAATGGACAAAAGGTTGTGTCTATAACTAAAAATAGGTTAAAATGATAGAAATAGACCACAGAAACCATTTGGACCAACTATTAAAATTACTTAAGGGCTTAAGTCCCTAAGTCGAAATAAGCCCCTAAATAACGACTGGACAGATAAAATAGCTCCTAAACCACATTCGTGCGAGGGGACGGATGGACTGACGGACGGACGAGCAGGCGGATGTGTAGCCGGGCGGGCGGGTGGACCGCCGGTCGGGCAGGTGGGCGGGCGGGTGGGCAGACCGGCGGACGGACGGACGGACGGACGGACGGACGGGCGGGCGTGTGCATGAGTGAGTGTGTGTGCGTGCGTGCGTGCGTGCGTGCGTGCGTGCGTGCGTGCGTGCGTGCGTGCGTGCGTGCGTGCGTGCGTGCGTGCGTGCGCACCATTTCAGCTCATAAAGAACGCACGCACACACACTCACTCATGCACACGCCCGCCCGTCCGTCCGTCCGCCGGTCCGCACGCAGTTTTGCGGATACACAATTAAAAGATGTCCTACGAATATGATTTCCAGTTGCCCCACTATTGATTTTTGGTCGGGGGTTATGTTGAATTAGCGAAAACCATGAAAGATGATATTCACAGTTGCAATCTAAATTAAAGGAACCGATCAAAGCACGACCAGTAATAGCATACAATAGAAATCGAAACAAGAAAGATTTGCTAGTAAGATCAAAGCTAGACCTCATAGTTCCTGATAACAATGACAAGGTTCCTAACCCTAACCCTAGCCCTACATACTCCTAAATAAATTGGAAATCTTTTAATTGTTTATCTGCAAAACTGCGTGTGTGCGTTCGTGCGTGCGTGCGTGCGTGCGTGCGTGCGTGTGCGTGCCTGAATGTGTGTGTGAGTGTGTGCGGTCGTGCGTGCGTGCATCTATACTTGAGTGCATGAGAGCATGGATGCGCGCGCGCGCGCGCGCGCGCGTGTGTGTGTGTGTGTGTGTGTGTGTGTGTGTGTGTGTGTGTGTGTGTGTGTGTGTGTGTGCCTATCTGTATGTGTGTGTGTGTAAGTGGGTGCGTGAGTGTGTGTGCGTGCTTCCGTCCAGGCATAGGACAGAAAGGCTGAATAGTAGGATTGTAACATTGTAGAGCACTGGACGAAGACAGCAGAGTAACTTGGATGAATGAAATCTTTATTTTCTTCAACATTTAATGTGCAATTTCTAGCCAATCAATGCCACCATGTGCAAAAATTGTATGTCACTTAGCTAGAAATGGGTGAGACACCCATTTCTAGCAAAACGCCATACATTTTTAACACATGGTGATACCCATTTGAAACATAAGTTATCCAGAATCTAAAGCTAAATCAAGCTGTTAAATATTTTGAAACTAATTTGACTGACAAATGTTGCTAACTATAATAGGCAACATAAGGTTTAATAAATTGTAAATTGAGCAAAGGCGTATACTTTGCGCACATTTGTGATCGGCATTAATTTTCTAGTCTCATTTTGAATGTGACGTCACATAATATGTGACAAATATATTTATGGCATCCGATACTTGAATGACAGATCTGATCATCCCATTTTGTAATGATTTGGTAGCATCTCATGATGTATTGTCGTGAAGGAATCTTGACAATAGTACACAAAAAGGTCAGTAGGTTGCGTGCAACTTACGTGTCATCTGGTAGCTGAGTAGATTAAATTCCTATGTCGGCATCCATGCATAATTCTTCTCGAAGGTTTGTTAACCGTTTAATGGCAAGATTTCCTCAAACAATTTAAATGTTTACTTATTGAATGTCCAGAGAAACCCACTTTTGAAAATTTACCGCTGGAATGACTGGTTCTGTTATCGAGCGAGTCATTCCAGTGCTAAATCTTCAAGAAGAGTCTTCTCTTGACCTGCTAATACACATTCGTCAAGACCCCTACAGAGGCCGGTTTTGGTCAGCTTAGTCGTGAAAGGTTAATAAAATGATATCTTGCACCAATATTATTCCAGTAATCTGATCGCCGCGACATCAGCCTGGCCTCCTCCACAGGCTGGAAGAATACCAATCAATACCGGTCCAAGCGGCTAATCGAGGAACGTTCACAGGCGGTTGATGCTATAAAACACGTGGTAAATCTCTCTGTCTCATTACTGCAGCTGAGCGCACTGTCTTGTCTTTTTGTTTCCACAGTGGCTGGACTATCAGATCACAGAGGCAGATTAGCTCGCGTGAAGATAGATAGTATGTGGAATAGATCCCTTCCGGAGGCGACACTCCTGGACTAATTATCTGAGCGCCGCCTAGCATGTGTTCCTAAGTAGATGACTTCGTTCACCATTAAAGGCAAGCATATTGTGAAGAACGACCGACCGACTAATTTTCAGTGGTTCGTGCAGCGAGGATTTGGACGACAGGAACAGAATTGATGATAAAAGAAATAAATGAACACAGTAAGCAGATTACGATTATGAGTGGCACTAGCAATTCAAAACAGAACAGTAACGCACAATAGAACAGTAATGCACAACAGAACAGTAACGCACAGCAGAACAGCTGCATTCATACATTAGGAACAGACACCATCCTCAAGTTTCTGGCAGATTGTTTCATTGCTAGTCGTGACTCTGAACGATCGAGCGACATTGTAGAACACGAACAGCAAAAGCTAGCTGGTGATCGAGCTTGTGAACAAAACTGAACACGAAATAGCACATGGTCATATACGCCACACAGTAGTAGTAGTAGTAGTAGTAGTAGTAGTAGTAGTAGTAGTAGTAGTAGTAGTAGTAGTAGTAGTAGTAGAAGTAGTAGTAGTTGTTTTGAGCAAGGCAGTATGAACAAGCATTCTGTAAGTATACTATCTTGAAAGCTGCGAAAAAACGTGCGGAAGGCTAATATTTTTCGTATTTCACAAGTCGAAGGGGGAGGGGGGGGGGGCTGAGGCATAACTCCATGAAAAATTAACGCAAATGTCTGAAACTCGAACTTGCTCTGTAAGGTCTTATACTAAAGCGATGCATCAATTTTCGCTTAAATAGGAGTGCACAAAAAAGTGTGGAAAGCTGATATTTTTCATATTTCTTAAGTCGAAAGCGGTGGGGGGGGGGGGCATAAGCCCATACAAATTTGACGCATACTTCCTGAAACTCGAACTTGGTTTGTAACTTCTCACAACAAAGCAATGTAGCAATTCTCAGTATAACATCTTGAACGACTGAGAAAAAAAGTGCGGAAAACTAATATTTTTCGTGTTTCATAAGTCGAAAGGGGTCATAACTCCATGAAAAATAGACGAAAATGTCTGAAACTCGAGCTTGCTCTATAACTCCTTATACTAAAGCGATGCACGGATTTTTGCTTAAATATCTTTAAGGAGTGCGCAAAAAGTTCGGAAAGCTGATATCTTTCCTATTTCTTAAGTCGAAAGGGGGCATAACTCCATCAAGCATTGACGCATACGCCTGCAACTGGAACTTGGTCTGTAACTTCTCTTAACAAAGCAATATACCAATTATCAGTTGAATACTTTGAAGGACTGCCAAAGAAAGTGCGGAAAACCAACTGGGACAGACGGACAGACAGATGGACAGACGGACAGACGGACAGACGGACAGACGGAGTGCAAACCTATAGTCCCCCCGGTTTTACCGGTAGGGGACTAACAAGTGGACAGAAACCAAGTAAAACTATGAGTAGAGTAATGAATAAGAGCAACGATAAGTTGAATGTTAATCAAGATTTATCATAGAATAATCGTACTTGTGATGCATTAGACATTATTTCAAAGTACGTTAGTAAACAATAAAATGAAATTTGCGCAGTAAAAGAACCAAAACGTTACCTAAAATATTGTGAATATAGAGAAGACGGCAGTGTTAAAATAAATATTGAAATTAAAAAAAACGCTGCAACTGCTGAGAAATTGCCAGGCAAAAAAATCGAAGGTCAATAGCTATTTATTTTGATTATACTATATAGAAGTATCGTAACAATGGGTGGCCATTACATTCTCTTGTCTGTGGCTAGTTAATGTCGAAATCGTACAGACGTGAGGCGACTCCAAAATCATCTCATCATTAGTTGTGATACAGATTTGAGCTGTGCAAATTACCAGAGTGAAGAAAATCTGAACGTAGCAGGATCAGATTCTCCGACGATAGATCCTACCACGATGAATCACGCAGTTAATCCCACTATTGCATTTTATGCAATTACACCACGTATTAGTCAACACATTCCCTTAGCTAGGAGGATATGAAACAGAGTTAGCGACAGTATGCCGTCGATACTAGGCATCGAGAAACTGTGCGAATTGTGAGGGAAGAGCTCCATGACCATATTCGTCACATACAGCCTTGTGATGGAATCATTCCGGCAGACGTGCTCGCGTACATGGAGGTATGTCAGTGTTCCTTAGACGATATTGAAGACCCAAGACCAGGCAATGCAGCCTATGTTTTCCCCTGGACATATCAGGGGCAATTGCGTAAAGAAGACGAACAATTTGTGTCCACTCAACATCGTGATAAAATCTCGTGGGATCAGGTTTGAGACCACATCATCACTTACTTCGTGTCAGCCAACGAAGTGGAGCAGTTCAAGTGTGGGACGATAAACGCATTTAATCAAAATTTTCACAGTCTGGCTAGAAAAGACTATCCCACTGGCGAGAATGAAGACAACAAATGTCTCATCGTTGTAGCGTACATCAGGGCATTAGCCGATAAACGACTGGTCTGACAGATCGTATGCAAAGAGAAGGACACCTTGGACGCAGCCATTAGTGTCAAAGAACAGCAAGGTAATTACAAAGCCTTACTCGACACAGTGACTATTGATGATTCACAGTCCGAAGAACCGATGGAAATCGATGCGCTCGGACATGCTGAGAATCAAACGGATACGATATTCCGTGATTTGGAAGAACGAGTAATTACATGGCAAGGTAGAGTGTTTTGACAGATATTTGACATGATGAGCAACCTTCAGACACTCATCACGAACAATAACATGGTACAGCCGCAGTGGTTTACAGTTCCGACAGCACGAACACTACTGCAGTGTTAACAGTGTGGACAGTCAGGTCACTTTGAGCATTTATGCCCGACAGCCATGCCTCAGTATCAACAATCAGAGCATCCGCAACAGGGGCACCTGAAGATGATAGTAACTTGTCATCAATGCGATCAAGCGAGCCATATAAAGCAAAAATGCCTGACCATGAAGAAAATGCAATTGAATCAGACAAACGTGTAAAATATGAAGATACCACGACGAGTTGATCCATACATAACTAATGGAACACCAAAGAACATCAACGCGAATATTATGTGCTATGAATGTGGCGAAGTTGGACACCCATACGAATCAGTAGAAGCAACGCACATCCACATGCTAATCGAAACAATGCACGACCGGACATTACTTGTTATAGTTGTGGTGAGACTGGGCCCACCATCTGACAGTGTCCTCTTAATGCAAACAATCGGCCCACGAGAAGAGACACCACGCCGATTTTCGAAGCGATGGCGATCAACGCAGCTGTATATAGTGCCAAAAACGATTGGAATACTGATTATTGAGATGGAAAAGACGTAAGACACAGGAACTATGCCGAAGCTGCACGCATAGATCGTAATAGTCATTGGGAGAAAGCTCTATTGATCAAAGTGACAAGCTTTGAGTTTGTGGTCATGTGCACGTAATCACAGCGTGGTAATCTTTCTCTTCCTGACATCATGGCGTGACAATCCTTCTCTTCAGCACATCAGAGCGTGGCAATCTTTCTCTTCATGACATCATGGCGTGACAATCCTTCTATTCAGCACATCACAGCGTGGTAATCTTTCTCTTCCGGACATTTCAACGTGGCAATCGCTCTCTTCAAAATATCACTTTGATAAACTTTCGCTAACCCATTTCATTTTTGAATTTATTGATTACTTGGCTTAACTTGTTTTAGTCTGAATTCATTCAACAAATAGACGAGTTCAAGACAGCTGGCATTAACACTTGCCGCATATAATGATAATGTCGACGTCTTCGTCACGCAAATCATTTTAGAAATAACAACTGGGAAGTAATTCTAAAATTATCGGAAAGGAGATGTGCGAAAAATTTGATAACCTTATTAATGAATCCAGGCAACAGTACAACAGTAAAGGGCTGTAATGAATGCTATCTATATATAGACACATCGTGCATTTAACGTCGTGCTGCTTTTCTCAATTTTTAGAACAAACATACATAGTAAGGACACATATCCGTACAATGTACGTGCGTTGTTAATCTTGCACATATCAATGTTGTTTCGCAATTATAATTAGTTATGTTAACCGAACAATATAACTGTCATTAAAAGGGCAATATATACACGATTGCTATAGCGATAGTTTTGAAAACGCTACTTCTCTAATACACTGCTCTTCAAGATAACTAGGCGTGTCTACATCTCCGTGCGTGTATGCTAGTGTGTGTAGTTTCTTTACAAAGTGCCCTCTGTCACAACTACCATGGCTTGTCTCACAAGATCTTATTCAAGTATTCAGTGTGCACAAAAGCACGCACATACACACACGTGCACATGACCACTTTCCTTCCATTGCGCTCCTGATGGCAAGTGTTCACATTGCTCTAAGATAAGTTTTTACATTATTCCCGCCTTCACTTTGTACGGCATGCAATATTCTCATCACAACAGCGAGGTATTTATTACACAGTTGATCATCTACCAGTCTTTCGCAAAGAGAATTAGAAAACAAATTTAGAAAACATAATAGTTAGCATACAAATGGGGAATTCAAAAAAATTCAGGCGAACTGTTGCATATTTATACATCGAATATTCCATTGCAATGGTGTATAAAGCAGGTATTCATTGAGATGGTTAGTACAATTAGTTGATACTTCATGTACGTCAAGATATTGTAGTGTCTATATAAAGATGAAGCATTGCTGAAGATATAGGAAACATGTGTGCGATGCAATATATATGTCTTGCTTAGGAAGTGGTAACAGACGATATAAATAGTAAATCCATCAAATTGACACGCATTTAGATTTGTTTTTTCACCAACTGTAAAGTTTGATTTTATGGCAACGGGTTTCCTTAATTTGGTTCGCCAAATACTGTGCGGATGCAAACATATAATATATTTATGTAGCATCCGCAGAAACCATATCAGTTATGTCTATCTTTTAGGAACAGGATAATAGCAAACAGCATTATTTATTATGCCACTATGTCACTGTGTAGAATGAATGCGCAGTAAGTTATTGCTGTTGAAAATTGTTGATCTCCATTGAAAATTGTCTTCCTGCAACGTGCTGCTACCTCAAACAGCTACAGCTTAGAACAAAATATTTTTTTCCAATGTTAGCGCATTGTAAAACTAAGATGGGAACTTGATTTATTCGTAGTAAGGATGGGTTAGTCAAGCAATATTCTGCATGTGGTAAATAAAAACAATAAATGGGCTTCGATTGTATACCAATGGATGGTATTACGCACATGTAACATATAAAGGCGTTGTCCAATGTTAATGATTCCTCAATGCATTAGCAGCACATTTTTGTTGAAACAATTACTTTCTTCAGAATAATGTGAATAAATACGCCTATGCAATCATGCTTCTTGCCTATAGAACCATGGCGCAATTGTTGAAATAATAGCACACACGTATCTAGAATGTATTCAGAGTAACATTTCCAATTACATTTGGCTCGATAAAGTATTTCCGATAATTGGGTAATTTCTAGTCAATGAAGATTAACATGACAATTGGCAATACACACGACTTGGCTTGCGGTATGAGTTCTGTGGCAGTGGTACACAACTGTAAGATTACGCAAAATATGTATATACTGATTCAATGTAATTTGTAAGGATACGACATCTTAGTGCATCAATCGATAAATCGATAAATTAATTAATTTAATCAGTTAAATCAAATAGAATACTGATCACTGGTCTGATTATATTTGAAAACGTGTTGGTATGGAAATAATGATACACAATTCCAAGGTATGTCAAAACGATATACTCGTATGTCGGTGAAATGCTTAACTAACTCACACACAATGTAACAGGGTTACAACCCTGTCAGACAGTTGATGGACTGTACACATCTCGAGCTAATTTTTCGACCCACTAATTGCGCCAAAGCCAACCAACGTATACATACATAAATCAGCAGACCAGCAAACCAATCACATAGAAACTCAACCACCTCAAGAAAGGAGATATAACAATGCCATATTAAGCCAATTTATAATAAACTGTCCCCATATGTCAAGCAATGTGTGAATTTGTTGACAAGACTGAGAACAAGTTAGTCATTTTAGAATAATATCATTATCATCATTTACGTACCAACTTGTTGGACTGACGATAGCATTAGGACACGAATGGAAACATAACTGTCAATAAGGAGGACGCATTAGCTTCATCTTTTCATAAGCCATTGTTGGCATAGTGTCAATGAAAGAACGGAGGTTGATACTAGAGAATACTCCTGTGAGAGATTGTGATTTCAATTCATGTACACTGATGTGACAGATGCCAGTCAACAGCCACAAGAGCCTTCATAAGCCGAGTACTTTCTTTGTCTAACCATCGGCGCGTAGCTGTCAATGACCTAAATGGGGCTAATTATCTTAAGTTCCTAGCAAACGTGTCAGCGTGCTTTTTCTAGAAATGTGATTATTTCATTCTGAATTTACCCACAGAAAGGGTTTTGCAAGAACTCATTTCGTGCAATAAGAATTACATATCTTGAGTCATATCGCATACAAGGTCATCAGGATGGTTTTACTATATATGCATGGCATCCCAAATGATAGCTATATACAATACGTAGTGTGCGTCTCTATCTATACTCCATCAACACTTCGTCTGTGTTGGGATCGATCGATCCCTGAACTTCGTGACCATCATTTTCCAGAAAACTATACAGTTGTTGAATATTTTGAAACTAATTTGCTGCTGCTATCTATAACAGTGTGGGTGGAGATTAGATAACGAGGGGTCAAGTATATATAAACTGGATTCCTCCATTATACAGGTGGGCCGTTGTACATTTTGGAACGAAGTTGGTTTAAATCAAACGGGTTTCAAATTGTTCAAACGCATCTTTATTATATCGTAAATTTAGCAAACAGTTCCAATTTGTACATTTTCTTGACAACATTTTCGAGTTTCGTGACAAGGCTACCACATAATGCGGCATTGTGGCAACTTGTAACTAGTGACGGAATCTAATATGGCGTCAGATTTCTAACTATGGCAGCAACGGCGCACAGTCAAATTAGTTTCACAATATTTAACAGCATATTTATTAAATAGTGAATACATACATTTCGTACAAAAATCCTTAGTCCGTAATCAATTCGGCGTTTATGACAAACGTTGATTATGACGTCAGGCTACAGGTCATGTAGTTGACTATGACATCATATAATTGATTGAAAAACGGGGTTCCTCCATTAACTTAGAACATATATTCTTGGAATTCAGGTTTCAAATGTACAAATCGATTTCATCCCTATATTATTTACTTTTTTACACATAATTCTGAATAGAATGACCAATATTTTTATTCAAAGACACCGCGAGAATCTGTTGTAGATGTAACCCTCTGAATACAAACTCGTAATTAAAAAGCTTACTTCACAGTTGCTGATAAGGTAGCCGGGTGTTCATTTTAAAATACAATCAATGTATTCTGCCTAACATTGTGACTGTCTTCTGATTGACACCCTGGGGCGCCATGTTTGAAGATGCTACATGCCACGGTATGGGTGCGAGTGTGGCTTCATTCTGGTTCATGGAATAGAGATTCACAGCTGCACAGTAACATATCAAAGACATGTAATAGCATTGAACAAATAATAAATTGGCTTTGTTTATTTATAGCCCAAAGACGAATTCATTTCCTCTAATTGGAAGCTGGCACGAAGATGAGTTTCGTAACACTGATGATCTCTCTGCCACAACTGAGATAACTTAGCAATGGACTGGCTAGACACCATACTAGCTATATTTACGTTAATGATCTATCTATTAGCTACCTCTTCATGAGGCCATATTTATGAACCCATTTCATTTTTCATACGACGAAGATACGACACCAAAAGTGCTAATCTTGAAGATTGAAGATGGTGATCACAGTTGGGCAACGACAGCATGATTCTAAATCACTTCTTTTGGTGCTCATAATGTAGGATATAGATTAACTGTATGTGATTCAATTTGTGGACATAAGAATATACTAGAAGACAAACATTTTGATATAGCGAACAGCCATATGGATTTACTACTAGATAACTGTACCTCACGCTTGGAAGTAGAAGAGCGATTGTACTGTGATGGATAGAAATTATATACATGACTGATATGCCCGTACAATTGCTATTTCGATATGTATTTGACATTCAGCCAACTTTCCGCAATGCATTGCGCTTACTGCTGGTTAATGCTAGCCAGAACCTGTACCAGGAATAGTGCTCTGGCTAACCTTAAACTGTCATAAGCGTGATGAATTGTGGGGTGTTTGCTGACGACCAGATATAGTGGATAACACAGGTTACCGGACTGTAATAGGCCCTATTGGCACGCTATTATCCCGTCATCTTGGATGTGTCAGGTTTCCAAATGCAGAGGTTGTCTCAGTTGAGCAAGTAAATGGATAAAAGATTTCATAATTCAGTTGTGATAAAATAAATGCCACTGTCTGGAAAAGAGGCCATGCCTTTAACCAAATTGACATTAAAGTAGTATTAGGGGCTACAATTTTACGAAACATGGTAAATTTCCTAAAAGCAGCATTATGACTCTTCTCCACATTCTATGTCTCTCTATGCCTCTCTATGTCTCTCTCTCTCTATCTCCCTCTATCTCTCTCTCTCTCTCTCTCTCTCTCTCTCTCTCTCTCTCTCTCTCTCTCTCTCTCTCTCTTTCTCTCCTATGCAATACGCGACTCCTACATACTGTCACCCTCATTTCATTTACATCAGTACACCCTCTGACATTCTCATAGACTGCCTCCCAATACTATCAATTAGAATTCAGATACGCGTACAGTATCGTCTCCCCGAGATAAACTGATGCCCTCGGACCATTTCACATGGTCGTCATTTGCAGGCTTTTAAATACTATCTACTGGCAATTGACCTTTCCAGTATTAGCTATGCACCGCTCATCCCTAGTTAAGCTCCATGTTGGGATCGTTCGATCCCCGAACGTCCTGGCTATTAATTCCCAGAAAACTATATAAGTAAGCTGTTGGATATTTGAAACTAATTTGACCGGGTGCTGTTGCTGCCTATGGCAACAACTGTGATCAGTTAAATGAGTTTCAAAATATTCAACATAATGTGCATTAAATAGTAAAGATATACAATTCGTACAACACCTCTTAGCCCGTCTTCTATTATACGTTCGTGTGGTAATTATCTGCGTCATTCATGACGTCATCCCACACGTCAGGTAGTGGATAAGGACGCCATATGATTAATGGATGAACTGGAAATATTCATTACGATTTATGGGTGCTATTCACACAATTTAAGAACACAGTAACCTGGCTGATAATGCCATATGGGTATTTAGTCGACGTCAATGGCGTTTTATCCAAATTAGTGGTTGACTGGGTAGCACCGAGGGAGATGCCCAATCTAATTACTGCTGA
Source organism: Chaetoderma sp. LZ-2023a (assembly GCA_034401795.1). Classification (NCBI taxonomy): domain Eukaryota; kingdom Metazoa; phylum Mollusca; class Caudofoveata; order Chaetodermatida; family Chaetodermatidae; genus Chaetoderma; species Chaetoderma sp. LZ-2023a. The sequence continues at coordinate 121,784,952 of CM067374.1, read as the reverse complement.
CACAAGTGTTCCTCAATGTTTCATGAATACACTATCTTCGTGCCAATGTTAAGACAAGTAATTGAATCTGCATGCATCCACGATGTCACACTGCTGGTAAATGTACGTATTATTTATCCCAGAATGGATCTCATCTGAATGCTACCTTCCGGAATTGGCTCTCTTTGCATTACAGGAATCTGTTGGCCGAGCTAGCATAATTTGAATTGTAAGGTATACAATACTAAGCGAATGCATTGGGCATTCAATATTACACATTGATTCATTGTCCTTTTAAAAAAGTCTCATTATTTCCTAGAATATAATCTTCCCACTATCAACTCATACATAGCATTAGCTCTTAAAAACTCAATAATGGGCTCGAATGTAAGTGTCTCGGTAAGCGCACGAGAACAGTGTGACAAATATGCATGTTAACACGATTCATATTTTATGTTATATTTATACTGAAATTCTATTCTTGAAGCAATGGAATTTGCTCTGAATTTGCTCTGAACATGGGCTAGGGAACGTGATTTTAAATGCTGCAGGATATATTGACCATGAACAAAATAACAATGTCCGGAAATTTACCGGAAAATGTGCTCAACGTTCTTGCAACATCCTCCAATTTTCGTCAATGATCTTTTATTGATGACTCGTGCTATTACTAAAAGAAGGATGACGACCTGATTAAGGATGGACTAAAACGAAATTATGCTAGCAAACATTTGCTCATGTCCACACCTAACAACACCCAGTCAAATAAGTTTCAAAAGATGCAACAGTCTACCTGTATAGTTTTCTGGAAATTGATAGTCAGGAAGTTCAGAGATCGATCGATCCCAACATGAGCGAAATGTCGGTGGAGCATAGATAGAGATGGACGGGGCATAGCTAAAACTGGAAACGTCCATTGCTAACACGATTATTGTTCAGAGTTACTGATTTTATAGCCATTTCAACACATGACATTCCCCGGATCTCACTTGCAAGATAACTACTCAGGGAATCTGTTGAATATTTAACACGTAACAGCACGCAGGTACATTGATTTCAAATTCAACAGCATACTGCTTACATCATAATGAAGAATGCCATTCCTTAGCTGTACTGCATGCGTTACGTCCTCTTGTGTGAATAGAACATGAATGCCTCAATTCTTTTCTATATACATTAGGCCATTAATGGTCAAGATTGATCAAGAAAATTGAAATCGTTCCTCGGTGAAGATTACTTTACGAAAATGGTATTTCTATAAGAGTACGGAAATAGACATGCTCTTTTTCATCCTAGTACACGTGCACCGCCGTGTAGCTCAACACAGTCAGTCCGCCAGGCGGGCAAGTACAGGAGGTTAATTCCAAACACACTGGGTTCGTTGTTAGAAGCATAGTTTTCAACATGCCATTTTCACCTGTTACAGAACAACCCCTTTGTTCTACGGGCACCATGCGAGGGTATGGTTCAAGGGCCTTTCTCTAAAGTACGGTTTGGTATACAGCACTCTTTATATGCAAATCCCCAGTGTCTTTGGTTTTAAAATCGATGGCCTACGTGCAACTTGTATATGCGTTGAGTTAGTAGATGGGTCATAAGGTTTGCAAGGAAACGATTTGGCATCAGAAAGTACTGATTTACTAGGAACGTTCTTTTCTCCAATATGCTCATGTAATTGAGGACATTGAAGAAAGATGTTTCAAGAAGATTGTTTTCCAATGACAACAAAGTGACTAATTCTATCTGTTCCTGTTAAAGCAATGGAAATCCAACAATGAGGCTCTCTAACTTCATCACTGATTTGGATCATATGGATGTGAATATAAGATTTCTTCTTAGCTGTTTCAGCCAGCATCATAGACCTGACCTATATGCCACCAGCAGGACATGCCATACATAGAGCGACATGGTACATTTACATGACTGTAATCAGCATAATTATCAAATGCAATGTGTAGCAGTATGCGAGTGTCAGTCTCTTCCTGATTCACGACTTTCTTTGAATATGTGAATCATCCACTAAATACAAGTTCCCTGCCAGGTTGATTACGGTAGGTGTTTACCAGCTATGTGCACACACAGTTTGTGAAACTGATTTTCTTTTCTGGAAAGCCAATGGAAATTTACCAGTTGCCAATGTTCTGGTCTCTGCATTCCACGAATCTATTTATAGGTTCCCCTTTTCCACCAGTACGCTTGTGTCAAGTTCCCTCTCTCATCCCTCTTTCTAAATACCGTCAAATACAATAGCTCTCCTGCTGCACTTTTCTGAAATTTGTACATCTACACACTTGAGATTTATAACACCAAGGTCGCCAAATGTATTTTCTCATGTTCGATTCGCAAAGGTCTGAATGGCATCTAGTCAGGAACAGGGAGAATCAATGGTGATAGGCTGTTGATTCTGAGCTACGCCTTGATCTAAACTTATGCCCAGATCTGCTTTATTTGATGCTGTTTTTAATCTCTTAATCTAAGTTGCCAAGGACAATGGAATAGGGGAGAGCTCTTGCTCGAGCAGCCTACTAACATTAACATCAAGCCCAGCTTAGAGGACAACAATAACTTGTCTCCATAAATCACAATCGATACACTTTTCTGTTTATCAACACTCGCATCCACAGTATACATTGTTCCAAATATCTAGCGTTTGCAACTTGATACTTTCATGAAATGTTCATGTTGATGAACCTCTGAGACACAAAATCAAAACTTTTCTTTGCATTCAGTAAACCACTTTTATATCATCACTGGCACCATCTCCCGTACGGGGCGACACAATTTCAGATGAGGCATGATCAAACATTTTAAATCTCTGAAATTGTTGCACAAGTTTATTTATATCTTCCCGATCTCGTTTTATTTGCTTTGGTCCAGAGCCTTTCTGCTTTTCCATACGATCATCACCATCCGTTTTTAGGTTGAACATCAGCCTCGTGTCTTCTGCTAACCGAGCTCGTCCACTGTATGTGAGAGAACATCTCTCACTTGTCGTATCAGTACGTGTTACGCCTACTACACCACCTGCTACTTTATCACCCATATTGGCATGGTCAAGCGTTTGATCATCAGCGATCTGATTTAATTTGTATGATGTTTCTTTTGTCACTAAATCACCTGATATCATTGGCTTTACACATGTAGGGCTATGCTCTGAAGTAATTTCATCTCTGCCATGAAGACAATTGTGACAATGCACTAGTTCGGCTTTGCAGTAAAGCTGTTCATCAAACCTGATAAATGTATATCTTTCTTGAATGCCCTTTGTCATCGCTTAACAGTTCTTCATTACTGCTGTCATGATCACGATCGCGTATTGGAAGTGGTCCAACCGTTATTTGTGGAGGATTAGTATTTGAGATTTTCTCGCTAAAACCATCCCATCCAGGAACATGTTGGGTTGTTGGGTGCTCTTGGTGCAATACAATACAGCCCATATCATTGGAGGCATACTGGCTTAGCCTTTAATCGTTTGGTTCATACCATTCCTCTTGGACATATGGACGTAATGCTTCAGCCTTACTACAGCCCATAACGTCATCTTGAAGACCGTGAATAGCTAAATGTTCTTCCAGAACTCTGGATGAAGTTGCTATAATAGTGATATCAATTATTGCATCGTTTGATGTTCTTTTTTTCTCAAAAATGCATACTCATTAAACTGCATCTTCGACTTTTCTAAATGGGGTCATTTCTAAAATGAGTGTTTGTTTTACATGCTCGAACTAGTTCTCTTACTCATACTTATGTAGGTGTAGACAGTAATTGTCTGGGTGTGTTTAGTTAGAAGCTGAGATATTAGCATGTGCTTATTTCACACGCCAGCGATCTTGAAAACCAAGAAACGGATTTTATGATGTCTACGTGCTCTAAATATATTACAACCATCAATTTCATACGTTTATCCTAACTAGAAGATGATCTATTAGCAAAGACTGATTTGACAATGCCGTGATCTTAAAATAAAAAATGGCTGCCACATAAGAATGAATTATTGGCTATTCTACGCATGCTTAATGTATTCCGTGCCCCACCTATATGGGCATAGACCTCAATTGTATGTTTGTACATAGACCTCAAGCTGACATATTAGCAAAGATCAATTTCATGCAACGGTCCTCTGTAAATCCAAGATGGTCACCACAAGAAAAATGATTATATGGTGTTTTGCATGCTCTCTATATATATATATATTCTTTAGCGATTGTATACTTATACGGGTATATCCACCAATGTCATGCTTTTAGCTGGACTAGAACCCAATATGTTAGCAAAGATTAATTTCCTGCAGTGATTGGCATCAAATATAGCTGCCATGTAAAGATGATACCAGGATGGTAACAAGCCCATTTCCATTCAGTAACACATGTACAATATATCTAAAACAATTTAGAAATTCTACTCAAAAGGCTTACCGAATGTTATGTTTGTGTATCTGCAGCTTGGCTCTCCTACACGTGTGTACGTTAACTGGATGCTTTCGATGGCGTATTCCTAAGATGCATTGGGTTGAACAATTCATCAGCATAAAGAGCAGAGGCGAAGATGTGTGCGACATTCAAGTAACAGGTTCTCATTTACAAACATTATTTTGAAAATTACTTGACGCGTTCAAGATTAGTCATAATTACCTTCAATCTAAGAACAACAGTAAAACCATCATCATCGCAACAATACAACACCGACGACACATGACGTTAACGACAGTGGCATCAACAACATCAGGAGACAAGCGATGGTGACAGCGATATTTATGACGAATAAAGTATCCGAATTGTTGTTGTTGCAATCCGTAATGAAGATTTAACACAGATGATTTGATGACTAAACATTGAGTCTTATTCCATGATATGATAAAATCCACAATGTGTTGTAAAAGCTTTTTTTTTTTTATTTATGAAAATTACACTACATAATGATCAGCTCACATTCCTATATTTCCTAGAGGTCATAGGAACGCCATGAGGCGCTGGGTTATCTAACATGCAATACGACAAATACCGTAACACCCTGATATTTTATAGTTATCGGAATGGATTTTGAAACACATTTGGAATTTCTTAGAAAACTTTATATTCCTTATGTAAGTATTATAATTGTTAAAATATAAATATATAGAATATTTAACAATGAGACTTAAATCTACAGGCATAATGTGTCTTAGGTTCATGTACTTTACTCGTTGCTATTATTGCAGGGAGCGCAGTGTAACAGTCACCCAGGGATGTACCACTATGACCTCAAAACACCAAAATCCTACACATGTCAATTTACGCTTTAATTGTCCCAACTTTCCAAGGAAATTACAATGTTCGCGATAAGGTTACCTCTAAATATTTACCACTGATATTAATATTTTCAATATGTGTACGTTCTCCTGTAAACGAGCATTCATGTCTTACTTGCATTTGCCGTTTTTGACCGAACATTCAAGTAAAGTGTTAGATGCCACGAGAGAGGTTAACTATAACTTCGTTCTTTCGGCTCCAAAATGTCTAGTACCTCATACGACCTGTCTCTGGTAATCCAACTTTATGGCATTCATTAACTACACAACATTTCCCGCTGGCTATGCACTCTGTTATTTGCTATTTGCTCTGGAAATCAATACTGTCCTTGATCTGCTGAGCATTGTATTATGTAGGCCCGTGTCCATTCTATCGTGTGGAAATGCATGCACACTGGTCGGCCATCGTGTTGTAATATAGTGCAACCACCGCCAACAAGAAGACTAGCAATCAATTCCCAATATGAGTTCAGACTTTCTGCAATAAGTTCCTGAATATTCTTATGATTGGGCTGGAGTGGTATAAATAGTGAAGTATCCCTGGTTTGTGCCACTAGCCAGGCAGATTATCTCGATTCGCCTCAATTAGTATCTTACCATCGCGTTCTGTTATTGATCATCACATGATGTAAAGAGACAGTCCGTGAATGACACACTACTGACGATATAAGAATATAACCAGGTTGATTTTCTCCTATTTAATAATAGAGTGTGATTAGTTGTGGAAACGGGTGTATTACACTTCAGGAGAAGACAAATGTCGAAAACACTCCAATACGCATTACTTTAAATGGTTCGCAAGCTTTTGATTACCTGAAACTTTCATTCTTTCCATGAAATGATTCAGATAAACTTGGATAGCCCTACCATATCACATTATATTGCATGTTTCATTGCTTGAAATCTGCCTCTCGTGGCCCAGTTCACTAACTGACTGAACCTCATTACACGTATCCCCATAAAATTCAAGTACATATTGAAGGTAATGTATGACATGCTATACGAGACAATGTGTATGATGTTTAATCAGCGAGTCCATAGACGTGTTATCAGTAGAAGCACTAGTAGAGCTATAATTTAGTTGCCTCGTTAGCATCCTTGGTTCGTTCTGACTTTTCTAACCTTTTCAATAAAATACCAACATCACTTCTTTATAATGCGTCTAGAGTCTGCTGCTTCTGTACATTAGAAAAAAGTGGGGTCTTGCCCACGTGTGCGCACGTACGTGCGTGTACGTGCGGGTGTGCGTGTTTGTGTGCGTGTGTGCGTGCGCGCGTGTGCGTGTGCGTGCGTGTGCGCGTGCGTACTAGTCGTAGTGAATTCCCGTAAAAATATTGACATATATCACATAATGGATAGTGCGAATTACGCATCACATCTGATCCGTACATAAAACTATCAGAGAAGAGCAAACTTTGATTTGGGAAGAATGATATCATTGCATTTTATTTGTGGAATCCTAAAAAAAATACGCTTACGCGTTGTTCTATTGTTATGACCGCTTAAGATGGGCGGTTTTAGTCCAGTCCTGACCGTTGCTCGCTAAGCACACACCATATTTTAGACGTGTTGGAATCATTAAAACTTTGAAACCATTTTGATTCCCAGAAGGTAAACAGGTAAGATGTTGACTATTTTGAAACTAATCTGAGTGGGGTTGTTACTGCCTGTTCCAAATATTCAACATACGGTTTATTGAATAACACACGATTTGTTCACTTCCCTGGCTGACTTTTCGATCTTCGTGTTGGAGTTACGTTATTTTGATTTTACATTAAGACGTTTGCGATGGCAGATGCGCGAGTAACAGATAGATTCCCTATATTGTCACGCAATTTTGTCATAATATTCTAAGTAACAACCTTACACTTAGGATCTGCTGTTTATTTCAATTCACCTTTCCAGAGTATCCATCCATCATCTGACCTCGTATGACGTAATAATCAGCCCAGCGCGTTTATGATGACGTCACAATCATTACGTCACAAAGGATTCCATATAGACCGTCATCAAATATCAAAAAGTCCGACACGTTGTATGAATTGTATGTCTTTGTAATTCTGTGCGATTTAATAAACATGCTGTTGAATATTTTGAAACAAATTTGTCTGGGCGCTGTTGATGCCTTAGGCAGCAACAGCACCCAGTCAAATTAGTTTCAAAATGTTCAACAGCTTACCTCTGTATTTTTTTTGGAAATTGATAGTCAGTGTGTTTAGAGGTCGATCGATCTCATCACGGGCGAGGAGTGGGTGGATCTTACCTAGAGATGGGCGGAGCATGGCTAAAACCGGAAAGGTCCATTAACTGTCATTGAATGATGACGAACAAACATGGGATTTATGGGCACGCACGCCATTCATATTGGTAATTACTTTACTTTAATAATCCATATCACGCCACGTCTAAACAAACCAAGGAAAATATCGCATTAATCTGAAGTAAAGCAATACAATTCTCATCAATCACATACCATTTCTCAATAATGCTTTTTAAAAATATCTTGAGCATAAAAGCTGTCTCGTAGTGACAGCTGTAAGTGAGCCATTTTCTCGTATTCAATAAGATTTCAGGACATACTTGAACAGAATATGGAACTCCATATACCCTATGTCTTTTTTCTTTGCCACCCTCTCTGCTAAATGCGCATGGACGAAACACTTCGAAATGTATTGAGCTACATCAGATCTACAGTTGTTTAACTATAATTAATAATCATATACCCAAAGACATTTAGTTACTCCTTGTAATTTTGATAGCGGTCAGAAATCTATAAAACTATCAATGCACCTACTATTGGCAGATAGTTTCGATAACGGGGCAATGTAAGCTATCCCAATCATTTACCTACAATAATTTTTTTACAGTTGACAGATGACGCAATAATATAGCAGTTTCCATTTTAAACTAATCTCTTATTTCGAGCTAAGCGGCGCCCACTTGATACACCTGCATGAATCGATTTGAAACACGGACATATGAATTCCCAGAATGTAGATTTCGCGGGAAGTATACATGTAATCTGTAGAATATTCTGAACATCATTTGAATGGAAGATCCCTAGCAAATTAGAGTCAAAATATTCACCATCATGTTTATTAAATTCAAAATTCACAAATGATATATAATTCATACCAGTTCGTGATGAACACAGTCACGGTTGCCATTTCGATGTTAACGTCATTTAACAAGCGACGTATTTGATTATCCCCTCAAATACGCGAGTGTCAGAGCAGATATATCTGCTGTAGCCCGAGAGCTAGGTGGAATTTATTCGTCAATGAAGCTACAAAAGTGGGGTCATGCCGGTGTTGTACAGGTCGCTAACTTGACCCGAGAAAGCCAATTCGCATGTGCATCGGGTGGTGGTTGGGGTAGGCGGCGCCACTCAAACTATCCCCAAATTGGTGTTATTTGGCATAGAAACTACACGATCAACTCATATGCCAAGTTGTATGGTGATCCATACTGATTACAAATCTGCAACTTAAAAAGAATTTCGCTAGTGGGAGGTCACTTAAGAAAATAAATAATTAGTGTTAATTAGGCCTTTATTTAACATATGAGCTACAAAACCGATATCACATATCACGAATGTAGATCTCCTTAGCAATAAACAACACAAGAAGAATAGAATGTGTGGCGGCAAGGCCACTTAAGAAGAGGTCACGGGTCGGGGAATATGCTTTCCTACACTTAATTACTTGATTAGAACATGGTATACACATCACGTGGTATACACATAGTCTTGCCAAAGAAACCTGAAGCAGCGGAACAGGGATACATGAGAAGAAGTCGAAGGGTTGGCATTTACCAATTCTGATGAACTGATCAAGACATCGCCAAAAACCGATCCTCCTCATGATACAATGGTTATCTTGTATCAAATCAATGATGTGGCAGGGAGAAACATACATATTACCCAAGTTGCACCAGCGGCATCATGTCCAAGAAAATTAGCAACAGAGAGACAAGTTCATGATCGAGAGCACCCCCTTGAGCCATACCAGAGAAAGCCTGGAATGGGCACATTTTATTATGAAAACAGCTATGTTAATAACCGGTCTGTTAATATTAAGCAAACTCTAGATCTGGATCTGGTATGGACGATATCCATTGCAGATTGCAAACAGTGCAATGTATGTAGTATTCAATGTTTTTCTATGTCCAGACACAACTTCAGACCACAATGCCTGTATCTGAAAAACTTGATGTCTGGATAAAGCCGATAACATCATTTGATGTTATACAATATACATTATTATCAAAGCATATAGGTATACAACCGTGGGATCATTATTATGGGACTGTAACGCATGATCCGCACTGCAGCTAACTGAGTCATGTAGTCACCAAGCTTCTCCAAGGTCTTCCTCAGGCATGGACTTCGCTTTCGGCAACGTTATTGGGAATCTGATCTAGGCATCTGGTGGCCAAGCCATGCTGAAAGAGATTGATGTCCTAGATGCTGGATCCCTGTGATATTGATTCTGAGTGACAATCGCATTAAGAAATACACATGAGTGCACCCAATACCGGGCTTGGAATTTGAACTGCTAAGCTTCCAATTATTGCTGGAGGTCTTTGTAGTAACAGGTGAAGGTGAATGTTTAATTTCAATGTTACAAACAAAGGCCGATGAAGAGACACGGACACACACATAACCATCTCCTGTGTTCAGAAGGTAGTTGTAGAATACGTATGTTGAACAAATCCGAGCTGGGATACATAGACAAAATGTCATATTCTGGAATGTACATTTGCTCAATCTTCAACTAACAACACTCATCCACATGTTTTCGCTACAAACCATGCCAATTAATTAGAGTGGCTTGCACAGTATCAGCTTGCTTTGGGGAACATGGGCAGTACTCACCCAGGGCTGTTTTCTATCTTGAAAAAGTGCTGCCTCTGTAGTTAAATGCACTGAGAAGACATTTGGTAGATGCGTTGTGGATCTTACACTGAAATTCAGATTCTGCATGTAAATTATCAAACATGATAAACAACTCCAGCACGCGTCTTTGCTGGATTTTAACCAAGGAAGTACACAGTGCATATTTGTATGGGTGCACGGACATCGCCAAGGAAAGACAGATGACTTATAGTCAACACCCCAATTAGCAGCGAAGTCTTGGACACCCCACCCTGTCAATGACTACCTGAGTTATGTCCATTTGCATGATCGGACTACACACCTGCCGTCTTTATAAACGAGAAGAAACCCGCCTTCTAAGGTTCTTGATGGGCATAGGCATGTCCAAGACGCATTTGCAGAGATGGCATCTGACAACTTTGGAGTGGATTCAGTGAATGTAATTATGTCATTCACTGTATAAATTTATGAAGCTACGCCAAGTTAAGCACTTCCACTGAATGCACACTGCTACAAAGTGTTTTAAAATTCTTGTTAATAAACATCTGGTGACAAAAGCAACCATGATACCACCGTGCACATCCGCCATATACTTGCAAATCAAGCATATATATATTGTCGCCCAAATGTAGGCGGCTAACTACAATATATGTGTGTGAGATCCAAGGGTAATCCTATGATGTCATAGGCGTTCATTGGCCACAGATACATGACGCTATTTTTTCGGATGACGAAGAAACTGAAACTGATGGCACGGATAATGACAACTTTAACTATTTTGCAATCCAATGAATATAACGTGCTTCAACCTTTAATTTAAAATTTTAGATACCATTTATAATACGTTTCCTAGCATTCTCTACAGTAGAAATTCATGACATGATGAATCCACCGTTTTGGTTTTCGTATAAGAGTGTTGTTGGTTGAGCTTTATGCCTATTAATTATTCACGTATTATCGATGTACACAGTAGTTTCCGTGTTTCTTTCCCATCAGATCAAAACTGTTAATGGATCTTTCCATTTTTAGCTATGCCCCGGCCCTCTCCAGCTAAACCCCAGCCTCACCTCGCTCGTATTGGGGTCGATCAATCTCTGAACTCCCTGCCTATCAATTTCCAGAAAACAATACAGGTAAGTTGTTGAATATTTTGAAACTAATTTGACTGGGTGCTGTTGCTGCCTATGTCCGCATGCTTATTAAATAGTAGAGATATACAATTCTTGCAATGCGACTTTAAGAGTTAAACACGGTCCGTATAGAATCATATATGACGTAATGATTATGACGTCATCATACACGCCGCTTAGGTGATTATGGTGCCATGTGACGTCATTACTCTGGAAAGGTCCATTGCCGTGATAGTGCCGTCCCATCACAGATCATGTTCATAACTTGTTATTTATTGATGGGGTGGGGCCATTCTCTATATTTTAATCTGCGTGTTTTGGATCTTATCTGTCCAATCAAGCTAGTTGAAAAGTCATTTAGTGCAAATCAGGGTTTTGGACCAGTTCTTAGCAGACTTTGTAAGCGCAAATTGTATTCTTAATGTGGCAATTCTTGAACTAGGGATCATACTCTGCATTTTCCACATGGATTCAGTTATGTAACTCCAATATAAAATTATAGTGTAATTAGCCTTATGTGCAAATAGGCACATTTTAATATGTTTTCGTTGAGTAAGATCAAAGGAAATGCTAAGAGTGTAACAATTCCTACTTCTCGTGTATCTATGCTCTAGGAATATAGGTTTGATTGACGAGACTATGTGTCTATCATGTGGCACGTTCTAATCAAGTCCTAATTAAGTAATTAAATGTAGGAAACGCATATTCAGGGACCTGTTACCTATTCTTACGTGACCGTACCACCACATATTATGTTCTTACTTTGTCGTTCATGGATGGGGTGATCATTCTGTACATTCTATGTGATTTCACTCTTGCCGCTTATATGCCAAATAAACGCCCAATTATAACTAATTAATATTTTACTTAATTGACATCCCCACTAGAAACGTTGTTCTTAAGTCGCAGATTTCTAATCAGAGCAGTGTAGCCCACTCTACAATTTGGCATATGAATTCGTGTTGTAGTCTTCATGCGAAATCAAACCAATTTGGGATAATTTGATAGGGGCCCCATAACTTACGCATCAAGCACCTAAGAACTGGCTTTTAGCTTATGTAGCTTCCATGGCAAATACAATCCACCTAGCTCTTGGATTTATTGTATTACACAACCTACTATTCACAAGACTAACAAACAATCCGTGTATTACATTGTTGGTGCTAGTCTCTATATGACAGAGCGCACTCTATAAAATATGTGCCAATTCTCAGGGTAAAAGCGAGCACCGCTAGATGTACGCAGACGTACCAAACAAACACCAGGAGGTACACGGAGACATAACTAGTCGAAGATGTGATCATATCCAATCTTGGTGCTAGATACAGGAACAGTTACAAACTCACGTTGTTCCACGGGACACATTTCATGTTATATAGATCAAAGTCCACATTGTCCGTTACATATACTGTATTCTCTACAGACATAACCTGGAGAAAATGGCATCTCCTGATTTTCTTCCATACAAAAGCATGACCTTCTATAATGTACACCGTCTGGACCATCGGAAGTAGCCACCAACAACACGTGGTCAAGTAATGCAACTCATTGGCGATGGCACGATGTGTTTGCTCCAGGTGAAGGTGTTTGATTGCGACTGATCGTTTGATCTCGCGGTGCGCATTATATTTTATTTGTTTTTTGTTCTTGCGTATATGTATATCTGTTATTTAGATTACAAGAACAGAACAAATGGCGAAGTACTATTCGCATTGTTGTTCGTCTTGAAAAGCGAAAATAAATCGCGATTAGAAGCAATATTGTACACATGATGAGCATAAATTGGTACCGTGGTGTTATTCATATCATTTAACATAAAACTATGCTGGCAAAGCACCGCCGCCAAAAGGTCAAAGGGAGCGGCAGCCGAAGTACCTATTAGAATCATGGCAGATATTACATCGCTAAGATTCAATTCTGTATCCAATCACAAGATTATACAGATGTGTACTTGCATTTTCCCGTCCGAGCAAACGATCGATCTTACGTAAGCAGGCCTGTATCTAGTCATGCCAAACACGGAAATAACTAGATTATACACCAGCCAACATGGTTCAATACGTATTGATCCAGGACGTCAGCCCAACATCAGAAGTCACAAGTGTTTGATTTTCAACATAAATCACAGATTAATATTGCTGGCTCAACATAGTTGTCATTTTTCAGTGAATCGCCGATGCTACAAAACAATCCCGTCCCATCTAGAAACCCAATATGCGCTTAGATTATCCATAGCTCGTCTACCTGTCCCGGTCTCTTCTTTCTGCTCAGTAATGTTTTATGTCCATTCCGAGCTAGGGTTTTATTACGTATGATATAACAAGCGTATTCAATGATAGAGCTAATGTTTCCTGCTAACGCAGGTTACTCGATCGGTATGGAGGCAATGTCGGCCCAGGAACCTGTGTTATCAGGGTTGTTATTTATACACAACATGTATACGAGCAGGGATGGCGCACACTTCAAATAAAATTGGATACTACAAGAAAAAAATTCCGTTCGGATATCTTTTATGACTCGGGTTTATAGCCATTGTGTCGCAAGCAAATGTAATCTCGCTGGCTCCACGAGTTGATGCGAATAGACATGGAAACGATAAAAAAACCCCGCAATATATCATTGTTGATCCCAAACAAAATAATTACTACTGCTTGTAATCTCTATGTTGACGTGGGATTTAACATATTTTGTAGAAACACCCTTCTGTATATCTTTAAGAGAACGTAAGTCCTCTTGTGTCAACTTCACCAATTTATGGGCAAGTCGTCCAAAAATAGCATCTTCCATGACTCACAATTTTAGTAAAAAGTACAACTGGAATAAAAAATTGTCTTCTCTTGGCCTGCAAATCGACACTGGCAAAAAGAACTTGAATATTATTGACCATAACCCCCACCCCCTCCATCACGCCCACCCCACACACGTCAGGTCGGTGAAAAAATGTACTCTTGAGGAATGCCCAGAAAGCTTTTCCTTTAAATTTCAATGGTAAATTTAAGAAACATAGTCTTCTTCTGCTGTGTAAAATATCATGATTTTGCTGGAAAATATTGATCATTAAATGTTTAATTGATATGTCTAGCTATTTGATCGTTTTAAAGCTCGCCTGACCAAGCAGGATAAATTGAATGGCGCCATTGATGCACTATCTATATTTTCATTCTCAGCACTCTCACATTTACATCCCATCAAACCTATCTTCAGGCCAGCAATAAACAATTAAATGTACTTGAACCATCGGTGCTTCACACACATCTCTTTGATTTCGTTCCCTTCAGAGATGAGATTGTAAGCACACCCTAAAGGATTGTAGGAGCCACTGACTACTTTGTTCTGATCCTATCAATCTATCGTGTCTAAACAAGATTTGGCCTCCCAATGACCACATATCTAATCTATGGTTTGCACAATTACTTACTCCTCCAGAGATCATTTTCCTGAGATCAGGCGACAGAGTCCTAAAGGTACACATGTGCCGTGATCTTGCCGTATATTATCAAGGAATAGCATGGCCACATACATATAACGTAGCTTGTTATGTCACTCCACTGCTGACATGATGTAACACTATCGTAAATCAGTGGGCACTAGTATCGTGCTTGGATGCCTATCTATCACACTGGGAATGTTCATATTAGGCTTTTCAATAATTATATTTTAATCGGTTTTGAAACCGTCAGTGGGTGATATCGGTTTTCAATATGTATCTGTATATGGCGCAGCCCTATCGAAAAGCCAGAATTCCAGGTCAGTGCGTCATCCTGTAGTATTTCTTTTCGATCATGAGAAGCATTTGGTTGGATATAATGACGGGAGTCTCATCAACACGGGTGCACTTATTGTTATCCAAATTGGCTATTGAACGATTCACCTAAAATATGGCAATGAAAAAGAAATCGCTTTGCCAAGATTTATTTGATTTGCGCTAATTGTTACCATGTTCCAAAAGGGAATGTAATGATAAGATATAGCTGCCACTCAAAGTCTGAATAAATCAGTATACTTGGCAGGGCGATGGCTTGCCTGCCTGCCTGCCTGCCTGCCTGCCTGCCTGCCTGCCTGCCTGCATGCCTGCCTGCCTGCCTGCCTGCCTGTCTGTCTCTCTGTATGTCTGGTTTTCTGTCTGTCTGTCTGTCCGTCTGTCTGTATGTGTGTCGTATGTCTCTCTTTCTCTATATTTCTCCCTTCCTATCTCTCACCTCCTCTCTCCCTTTCTTCTCTCTCTCTCTCTCTCTCTCTCGCTCTCTCTTTCTCTCTCTCGTTCTCTCTCTCTCTCTCTCTCTCTCTCTCTCTCTCTCTCTCTCTCACACCCCCTCTCTCTCTCTCGCTCTCTCTTTCTCTCTCTCGTTCTCTCTCTCTCTCTCACACCCTCTCTCTCTCTCTCTCTCTCGAAATATCTATTACTGCCACACTGGTACACCCTCAGCAATGAAATCCTCAACCACTAAGCTCTCAAGCAGAAACATATACTAAGTTTGAAACATTTTTGAAAATAATGTATATGCAGATGGCCAGTTCAGTCAGATTCAAATGTTCTCTCTTTAAAGTAGATACCTGGGTTGTTTTTCTTAAATGACACGCCTGTTTTCGCTTCCACAATTGTAGCTGGCAGTAAATTTAAGCGTGTCACTACTCTATTAGCGAATACGTGCATGCGGATATCTTTGTTGCTGCGTTTTACGTTGCGCTTGAACTCCTGACCTCTGGTCTATGCGATACTGGATGGTTAGAAAAAATAGACTTTTTCAATATTATATATATATTTCTGATGACATTGAACGGTTCAATTAAATCTCCTCGAAACCGTCTAGGTTTCATTGGCATAATATTTCAGGCTTCGAGTCTTTCCGTGTAGCTATACTCTCTGATGTGCGGGACGAGTTTTGTTGCTCGGCTTTGAACACTTTCTAATTGGTGTGATTGCCTTTCCAACCTTTGCGACCATCGCGAGTTGTAATGCTCGAATATACGTTTCACTAGTGATTTGTACAAGCGCGTGACATTAGATGTTGATGTAAATGTGCTCTTGATTAGTCCTATTGTGCTGAATGCTGTCAGTATGCAACCCCAAGTCCTTTTCTATCTCTGGTTATTTATATAGGATGCATATCTGGTATATCTTTCATATAGTATTTAGTTTGAGGGCTGTCCCTGCCGAAGTACCGAACATACGTTTTATCTGTGTTGAAGGATAGTTTCCATGCCTGCGGCCACTTAATACTGTATTCTATGTTGTCTTGAGTCTTACAGGTAGCTGGGTTGCCATGTATCTGTGTGTCGTCTGCAACATACCTCGCGTTCGGGTTTATGTGAAAACCCCTTCATTCAAATGTGCTATTTAATTATTTTATAGAATTTCAAGATATCGTCTCAGAAGTTAATGCTACCGAGTTAAGCAGGTCGACTTTAGAATATACCAAACTAGAAGGTCAGCAATTTGTGCAAACATGTATCTCATCTGTTAACAGTGACCCTAATTTCCCGTGCATCCATCAAAGCATATATTCTGTCACCGCTCTGCTGATAAAAACGACATCTCTCACCATTATGATCTAGACGAGCTAATCGCGGTGGCATCGGATTTGCATCCACACGCTGAACGAACACCAATCAATAGCACGCCAAGCGCATACTCCACGAGAAACGTGGCAGTCGCCTGAGGCTATAACACTCGCTAGAAAAAAGGAAGCACAATTCCTCTTGTGGTTTGTCGTTTCCACGGTTGCTGAACTATCAGAACGTATTGATACAATAATTCGCGAGATAAATGCTGGCAGATCTAAAAAGATCCATTCCTGAGGCGACGTTGTTGTAGCTAAGCGTCGTCTCACATATGTTGTCAAAAGATAACTAACCTCATCTCATGAAATCTATACAGATGATCTAATATGCCACTCATAAACCAGGCGTGGAATTTCAAGCTTTTTATCATGCCGCTAAAGACAGATAATCATGCTTTTGTAGAAAAACATTGCTACATTTCCACAACTTATGATGGCTGTCATGATTTACTTTTCAACCAATCAGAAAAGACTTAGCGTGGCTGCCTCGGTATACACGCTCAGTCATAGCTATGCCATCAATAGCTTGAAAATGTGGTATGAAAGCAACCATGCAGGTAAGTTGTTGACTATTTCGAAACTAATTTGACTGGAAATTGTTGCTGCCTTGCTGCCTTAGGCAGCAACAACTTCCGGTCAAATTAGTTTCAATATATTCAAAAAGAGTATTATTCCTTGGGAAAAAATGTAATACAATGCACTTACATGACATCAAACGCTATCGGGAAAGGAGACAACATGGTGGCGATCACTGCTCAACATTTACGCGAAGTTACAAAGCAGATAATCGTAAGACATGCGACATGATATGAATGATATGTAATCTATAAACCATAAACTATCAATTGTAATACAACATCTGAGATGAAATTAGCATCCCTTTAGGCGGTTGAGTTTAACGCGCATATGTGTAATCTGGATAGGTAAGGATGCCAGTTTCAGCTGGCGACAGCGCTGAGCTAACAACATGCTGATCTGAAGCAAAACCTACAAGACTACTTTATTCACTTTCTTGAGTGTAAATATCAGTTATCTGAAATCTGATAAGCTGAGGGATGGGACGGGGCGTTTCATGACATCATTTTCAGGCGTGTGGAATCCTCATATGAATAAGTACGTTCGAATGCACGGGTGTAACTTGGAAGAATGGATACAGTTGATGGATTCATCCGCCACAAGTCCGCCACAAGTCCGGATATTGAGAAAGCCATGGGTAAATGAAAAGAGAATTGTATTGAATAAGGTGCAATCCATGTATTCGTATATGTATAATGTCCTATCCATTATATCGTCGTCACTGGCCAAAAAATATAACAGTATGAGAGAGTAGTAGTAGTAGTAGTAGTAGTAGTAGTAGTAGTAGTAGTAGTAGTAGTAGTAGCAGCAGCAACAGTAGTAGTAGTAGTAGTAGTAGTAGTAGTAGTAGTAGTAGTAGTAGTAGTAGTAGTAGTAGTAGTAGTAGTAGTAGTAGTAGTAGTAGTAGTAGTAGTAGTAGTAGTAGTAGTAGTAGTAGTAGTAGTAGTAGTAGTAGTAGTAGTAGTAGTAGTAGTAGTAGTGGAAGCTTGGTGTAGCTGTCTCTCGAATTTTTAACATTTCTGAAAATGTCGTCTAAGTTGCGACCATCGCATGCCAGCGTTATTAAATCTCATTTTGAAACGGTGTTTTACATGTATAATAGATATACGATATATGGATGGCGATTGAACAGACCAAACGAGTAATATAAACACTAACAATTGTGAGAAAATCAATACATTCTCTAGCAAATATGATATCAAACACTGTCAATATTTCTACACCTGAATGGACCTTTCCAGTTTTAGCTATGCCCCGCCCATCTCCAGCTAATCTCCACCCACACTCAGCTCGTGTTGGGATCGATATATCTCTGAACTCCATGACTATCAATTTCCAGAAAATTATATAGGTAAGCTATTGAATATTTTGGAATTAATTTGACTCGGTGCACAGTCACATTAGTTTCAAAATATTCAACTGCATGTTTCTTAAATAGCAGACACATATAATTCGTACAACATGTCGAACTTTTTAGCGGTAAAGGCGGGCTAAAATAGAAACAGTCATGCGTCATGATTATGACGTCGGCATACTCGTCGCGTAGTTGATTACGACGTCATATGATTGCGTGGGGAAATAGATTCATGAATTGTATGGTCGCTGTATGCCGCCCAATTCTGATTTGCATAGGCTCTGTGAAAAGCGCATGGCAGAGTAGTATAGTGCAAGTTGTATACAGTGAACAATGCCAACTGAATATGATAATAATGAATAGTGTATAGCTTATTAACACTAGTAGGTAGGTTAATGGCTTAACCCCGAGTCGATACTCAAACAACATTGCTTGATCTTCTACCACCTATTTCTTCCCATAGAGGTTCTCCATACGACTAATAGTCATGCGCCCGCGTATACCATAGATTTGTGTTGATCTTAAGCAGGTATATTTACCCCCAATACTAATGTCTCTATTTCAAACAGACTGACTACCAGGGTATTGAGACATGTCTGCCGTGTGTCTAGCGGGACTTGTGTTGCTTCTTGCTTTCATGACCCTAACCTTGATGAGGGCTAACTCCAGGCGGCATGACGATTATTCTGATCAGCTTATTGACTACATTCGCAACAGATCTGATCAGACGTACACAGTAAGACAACTACAACATGTATGCACCCTGAGAATATACTGGTGGTGGTGGGACAGTCGAAATATAACCTACCTCACTACTGGTCTCTGTCTTTATGACAAAAAGCCAGGCTATATATCAATTGCCATAGATAGGGACTGTAGGTCCGTAGCGATAATGAGATCATAATTATGGTCGTCATTCTTCGGGTAATCCCACTCATGGTCATGCTCATCCTTATTTCAACATCATTTGGTAAACAGTTGACAATGTCTGAAATTGACCAAATTGTCTAACATGTAGACCATTTAGGAGACTGGAATGGGGTTTCTCCAGGAGATATATTGAGAGGATAGAGATGGGATTAGGGGACAACGAATATTGCATCGCTAAATACAAACACACATTCATTTTTACTTCTAACACTTGGAACTCGAAAGACAAAGTATAACAAAACATTTGCAATGAATGAAATCCGGTGTTGATTATTTTGGAATTAATTTGACTGGAAGCAGTTGCTGTATATGGCAGCAATGGGTTCCTGACCAATGCGTTTAAAAACACTCAACATCTCACCTGTATGGTTACCGAGAATTAGCTATATCGGGACATTATTGTTTACACTGTTAATATATAAATATGCACCAACATTTATGGAATGGAATATGCATAACTGTGCCTGTCTATGCAAACAGAGCATTGTCATCTATGCCATTAATTCAATATTACCACTAGTGTCCTTCTCAAAGCACCATTGCCACGTGTAAGGAAAGTTGTAGGGTGTGCTGATAGTCTTGGTTACCATTAGTTAATGTAATATGAGCCAGTTATGATCACTGTTAATCTGTTGTCTGTAAAGCACATGTTATGTGGTGGTTATTCTTGTCGGCAAGGTGTGACACTGTCAATATCTACACATGGACAGCGCTTAGACATTTACTAATCAATTTTGATATGATCCATGACAGTGTCTTTCATTCTTGGTGCTTGGGTACGCACAACAACATCATAATTATGTAGCAGCATTAGCTTCACTACGACGAACACACACATTCTTACATACTCTTATTACACCCACATAAAGTACACGCTACTCTGTACCTTAACAACTTGCAATGAGGGGATTACATCTGTCACTCAAGTATATGAGCATGCGACCATTTACTAGCTGACGTGGCAAACAAAATGACGTAGACCCGTCAGTACGGTGGCAATAGCCAGTGCCGAATGTCTATGAATTGTATGGCTTTGATTAAATTTGATTTTAATTGCCATTCTATTGCAGTATATGCAGCAAGATATTCGAACAACCTCGCCTACAAAGGGGGCGGAGCTAGAATAAATATGGCCGGTACTAGAAATCGATTCCTCTTTTAATCCAGTTATACCAGTAGTCGTCACATTACGGTATTTTCCTATTGACAGGGAATCGAGCCAACAACCGACGAAAGCGGCACACATCATAGCCTATAAATGGTTCCACCACACCAGTGCCGCAAGACAAAGTCCTACTCTGCCGGTAAGGCTTTCACGAAGTCCACATCGTAAAAGCCTTACCAGCAAATTAAGACGTTGTCTTGCCGCGTTGGTGTGGTAGAAGCGTCTGTGGGGTATGATGTATGCCGCTTTCGTCGGTTGTGAGACCAAAATAACTGAACTGTCGTGTGAATATTGATCGGCATTTGTGAATCTTAGTCTGAATGAGATGATGCGAATGTTCAAAGCACTCATAGATACCACGTTGTGGGGGTTTCGGACAGAACGCATAGAACGCATATGTCTTTTTCGGAAATCACGTCTGTTATTCGAATTCTGTATCAGAGAACTCGTTGGAATACACAAGTAAATAAACTAGCATCATAGTGCACAGTATCGTATCTCCCTCGGTACGTCCGCGCGCCCACTTGTCCACCCGTTAGTTCGTTTAATAGCTGCCAGTTGAATTAGTTTTAACATATTTAACAGAATGCATATTAACCCATTTATGCCGAAGCCGTCCACATCCGGCCTCTGCAATGGTCGTGAAAAATGTCAATTGCGGGCCAAGAGAAGATTATCTTTGAAAATTTACCACTGCAATGACTGGCTCGATTAACGAGCCAGTCATTCCTGTGGTAAAATTTTCAAAAATAGTCTTCTACTGGTCTGCAAATGGACATTCAAAAAGGAAATATTTTGATTATCTTGACCAAATTTATGTATTTAAAAGTTAAATTGCAAATTAATCGAAGGCATAACAATTCTGCCACTTTTGCGACGGGATATTACACTTGGTGCACATAATTATGTGATTTGGTCTGTGACGTCAACTAACGCGTGCCGTATTTGATTATGACGTCAGATACTTGAGTTACCGATCTGGTATCGCCAGTTGATACACGTTTCCTAAGACACACTACATCTAGTCTTAGTGTCTGATATACGCCAGTATGTTATAACTACCTAAATTGATATTGATATTTAATGAAATATTCAATCTGTGGTGATACGCAGTGGACCTTTCCAGTTTTAGTTATTCACCGCCCATCCCTATCTAAGCCGCACCCACAACTGGCTCGTGTATAGGAACGCTGTTTAATATTCGGAAACTAATTTGACAGGTAGCAACAGCGCCCAGTCGAATTACATTCAAAATATTCGACAAATTGTTTATTAAATAGTAAATACATATAATTCGTATTTTGATTGTGAAGTCAGATACCAAGTGAATTATTTGTATTATGACGTCTCAATGTCACAGATCAGCTCTCTTTATTTGATTGCAAGTTGCCGCTGCACAATTAAGATGAAATGTGTTTAAAATATGAATGCAATAGAAACCGAGGTTTTCAGGTATCTGTTGGTCTGATGCGTCCCTGTCTTCCATGGGAAAATGACTGTTATGAAGGAATTCATTGCACCAATTTTGAAGGTTCATTCTGTGTTTTCGACATCCAGATGTGCGTGTGTACATCCATCAGATGGTGGTGAATATGTTCCTGTCCACTTGACAAGGGTGATGCTGACAGGTTTCCCTGTCTTATTCAGCTAACAGATGCGCGATTGTTCACGCATAGCGGCACCTAGTGCATACCAATAGATTCCAATCTGACAACTGTTCAAGGACAGTCGGGTTAAGTGTTATAACCAGCAAGATCAAATACGGAAATCACATGCAATGCAAGAATTCACCTTTCCAGAGTATGTACCCATCATATGACGTCATAATCATCTACGCGGTATATAGAATGACATCATAATGGATGACGTCATGAATGATGTCGATAAGTACGTCACGAACGCATATTTGAAGACGGTCTATGACTTGTTGTACAAATTGTTTGCTTTTACTATTTAATAAATATTCTGTTGAATATTTTGAAACTAATTTGACTAGGCGCTGTTGCTGCCATAGGCAGCAACAGCACCCAGTCAAATTAGTTACAACATATTCAACAGCTTCCCTCTATAGGGTTCAGGAAATTGATAGCTAGGGCATTCGGGGATCGATCAATCCGAACACGGCGAGGTGTGGGTGGAGCTTAGCTAGTGATGGGCGGGGCATAGCTAAAAATGGAAAGGTCCCTTGCTATGTTGACTATTTTAAATATAATTTGACCGAAAGTGTTTGCAACATGTTCCTGCCAAACCGGATTCATAACATTTAATAGCTTCTTACCTGTGCACTTTCCTGGAAATTGAGATTGTAGGAATTCTGTGTTCAAAGGTTTAAACAAAACATTTTTTCGATATGGAATAACACAACCATTGATCTGAATGAAAGCCGCGAGTACAGGTCTCTGTTGTTTCGACATCGATATCTCTTGTCTGGTGATGGAATTCCGTATTATGTGATATATTATTCTGGAGATCTTTTTCTGTTTTAACATATCCACTTTTTCTAAAGTCGTGTGGCATTATGTAATCACATTTTCAGCATTCTTCTCATGGAAAATGGCTTTATTGTGCGATCAGTTGCTGGCTTCATTTGCATCATATAGCAGCACATTGCAACCGAAGCGGTTTTCATACACGTAAATGTAATTAATTGTCTTGAGAAATTATGAATATATTATATATAGCAACTTTAATTTTTTAATCTGTGCCTCTATATATGCACGCATCCGTTTCCTTCTCATAAACACACGCAGACATAGCACGCATACCCACATACACACACAGGAACGCACGCAGACACACACACACACACACACACACACACACACACACACACACACACACACACACACACACACACACACACACACACACACACACACACACATACACACGTATGCTCGTTCACCCGCCTGACTGCTTGTCCAGCCACCCATCCGGACATCTACTCACATTCCGACCCGCCTGTCCGAACGTACGCACGCACGCGCGTATGAACGCACGCATGCACACACGCACGCACGCAGGCACACACACACGCGCACGCACGCACGCACGCACACGCGCACGCACGCACGCACGCACGCACGCACACGCGCACGCGCGCACGCACGCATGTACGTACATATGCACGCAATCCTTCACTCTCCTTTAATTACCACATTAATCGACACAGATCCACAATCGCAAATAAATATGTGAAATCAGGTTTAGCAAAACAAACACATTTCAGATCATTCACAGTTCGCATGCTATATACGTCTAGGCGTAATTTGCCATCACGGTGTAGGGCAGGGATTCCTGCAGCATAACGAATAGTGATTCGTCATTGGGAATGACGGTTTAAGCTAATTCAAATCTATACAGGGGTTTCATCTCAATGTTCTACCCAATACGGCCATCAATTTAGTACATAGTTGGAGATCTCTGAGATCTCAGCTACGTGTATCACAAACCTAATTTAGAAATGTCACGTTTTGCTGCAGTGAAATAAACATAGAGATGGTATGTAGCTCATTTATGGATCGCATATCCTATGCAATTGATCCATAGCAGTAAGCAGATACCGGCGTCTTTCTGTTTGGAGAGGAACACGTAGAATAGACGCACAAAGACGTGTAGGACTTAAGGCGTCTGTACGGGATGCTGTTAGTGAATATTAACACATAGTCCAGCTACCAACTCCGCCAGTAATCTAACAACAACGGCAAGTAGGATCAGTTGTCAGATGAAATAGGCCAGCTGAGTGTGGTTATATACGATGGGGAACATACATCCCTAAGCAAACACCATCAGGTTGACTTTAAGGAAACGGTCTAGTATAGAGAGCATCGACTGCGCGGACGGATCCGATCTACAACTCAATAATATGACGTCATATGCAATTATGTAGGCTGACATCGCGACACATGTTCACATATCTAGCTCCGTCATGAGAGATCGAACGTGTGTTATGTGTACGAACTGATTGCATTTGATAAATGGACAAATTTAAACACACATTCTGTTGACTATTGAGTAACTAATTTTACTGGGAGTTGATGCTGCCATATGCAGCACTAGCACACACTCATATTAGTTCCACATTTATTCAACAACTTATCTGTATAGTCAGTTTGAGATTGCGATTCTAGGCATTCAGAATCCAAAGTATATAAATCGATTCCATTATGCGCAAACCACTGGGTGGAGCTTCGGTATAAATGGGCGAAGCGTAGCTAGAAGGGGCATAACTCGGACTGGATCCCTCTACTCGGAGATTCGCGCCGAATGCTGACAGACTTCAGACGCAAATATTATTTTAATTAAATTAAAGTTCGTCTGTAGCGACTGGAATGTGTCACGGCTATAACAACGTTCTGCATCACCATCATCTTCTCTTTCAACTTTAACGAACGTTCAAAGCGTGATTGCATCAATAACATCACAGCATCAAATTGACCAAGAAAGCAAAAAGTTGCATCAGCAACATACTCCGAAATGGATGCTCTTATCCATTCTCCCATGTCCTGACTGTTGCCACTTGCCACCATATTTATCAAGTAACTGGCATTAGTGAGAGTTTTACATTAAGACTAAATAACGATTGTAACACGTGACATCATAAGAGTCGTCGTTTCTTCCTCAGGACAGATTATTCCTATCCAATCCCGAATACTTACCCATCCAGTGTTAAAGAAGCTAAATATACAGTTTACTGAAAAGCGTTTGCCTTGTGTTTTATGATAGTAAACATGTTTAGCTATTGAATGCATTGATTACCATCTACGCCATGTATGAGATATAGGGTTATTGTGGTAATTGCGTTAGCGCGACTAACATAACCTGGTTCATGGTACGCTGGTACGCCAAATAGGTCTACATCATGCAGTATACATTCCTAATTAGATTTCCTGTGTCCGGAGCTTGAACAAATTATCGCGATAATTGTGGGAATTTGCTTCTGATAGTTGGCGTCTTACTTGATAATGCACGCACGCTATATTCTATCCCAACAACTGGGGAATAGAATAAGTTCTGCATTTCCTTCTTTTGATACCCTGTCTATTATCCAACGCACGGCGTTTTTCCTACTTCTGATTCTACCAGAGCAATCTTCTCCGAAATTTCGTGTAAGTTTACCCGTCTAGCCTCGAAGACGTGCTCGAAGACGTGTGGCAATACTGACGCCAAAACATAAAACGCAACAGCAACAGCTTTCAGCAACACTGATTCCTAAATTTACACGTTTGCCGTTACGGCTGGCTGATTGAAAAACGCATCAACAAGGGAAGGGGGGGGGGCGGTAAACACAAACCAGTTTCAATGAGCACGACACTAGAAATAGGATTATCAGTACTAACTTGCTCCATCACGTATCTGACACCGACTAAGAGATGGCAGTGAATACCCTGTAAGATTTACGTTGTATCTCTCATTAACACAGATTGCATTCTCTATTAACGGCGAAGATTTTTGGGACAAGCTTGTCCACCAGTCTCTCGATTCTAGAGATATTGTAATTATATTTCAGAAACATATCTGATTTCTAACTGAACAAATGGATGGGTTGAAGGGAGGGGTTTCGATCCGTCACTAAGACATATTAAACATAATAAATAACATCACATATAGGAAGATGTCATAATCATAATGAGTATTAATAACACATGAAGCTGGAAAGGTCGGGCAAGTGTACGATTTGTATGCATTTGATGAATTTACGATTTAATAAGCATTCTGTTGAATAATTTGGAACTAATTTGTTTTGGAGCTGTTGCTGCCATACGCGGCAACAGCCCCGAATCAAATTAGTTTCGAAATATTTAACAACAAACCTCATTATTTATCTTGAAATTGTGATACTGGTAATTTGGTGTTCAAGTTATATAAATCAATAACAACACGTGCAAAATGTGGGCGGGGCATAGCTAGACTATACTATACACTTTCCGAAAGCATGTGCGCTTGTATTTATGTTCTTATTGTTGTTTAGAAAGTTTCTCCCTGCTGTCAGTTTAAATGTAACATTGAAGGAAGCTGATGCCGCAGCTTAAAGTAACACCAATCTTTAAACTCACCAGTCAATTGACAATTGCTAGGGAATTACAATGAGTTCTGTTTAGCATTATCCATGTGATCGTCTGGTTAAATATCGACATACTCCGTGGAATCAAATGTGTAAAGGTTCTACCTCATCTTGATCACTCTTCATTGGACTGTCTTTTTAGTGATAAGTCTGAGCCCCTTCAAATACACGAACTACTAATTCCAAAAAGAATATTATCTTAGCTATTATGTTCACAGATTAATATTATTTAAATAATAGATAAAGATATACAGGTAAGGTAAGTAGTGTCCTATCCCACAGATTTACATCCATATCCATGTATTTGTTCCAGTTCAAAACCGTATTTAGGCAAAATACAATGCCTCCTCGGTAATTTGATACCATATTTCTTGCCACCCTCACCTACCACCATTGTCCTAGTGCACGGTTTCGCCCTCCCGCTCTGCTCCCGTATCGAGTACCGTGCTTGCAGGCTACGATATCTGCGCTAAGTCAACGACACATCCTAAATATAAATGAACCCTGGGTTACAGCCAATGAAATTGCTCGATAAAAAAAAGTAATGATGGCCTGATTGGCTACCATCGGACCCACTAGCATAATGTTACTTCACATAGCAAGAGATCAAAGGTCTGCAAGCACGGCTACAAACAGCAGAGTGATGTGAGTGGGCGTATATTAGTACGATGGCCTACCACCTACTAATTGGTACAGTACACGCTGTCTAAATTCCGCGTCCATCTATATCACAAAGAGTCGCTCTCACCCCCTCCTCTCTATTATCATATCCTCAATCATAGCTTTGTTTTCCGGAAAATCTTATAAATGCACACACTGACGAAACAATGTGGAGCTGCACAAACAGAAAAAATATGTTAGAACGCCTAAAACAGACGAGTACACGTAGCTCATCTGACTACGTGTGGGGTATGCGGAATCTTTCATGTATGAGCATGATGCGATTCTATCACAATTATATCATTGCTATGACACGTTTTTATTCATTACTGCATCCCAAATTTTAAGTGGATGAATTTGTTTACCGGTTACTTCGTTATTTGCATTACAGTTATCATTACATATCTATATTTTAGATGTTTTGAACTACACACGATTTTACTAGAACTGCACATTTCTGTTCGGTACTGTGTAGATTGTGGTGAGCTGCACATGGATAGGAGCCATTCCCTTTCTTCCCTCCTTGAGTGAAACATTTCACTCTTTAGACTCAATCGTAAAAGCCAAAACAATTCTTCATCTTCAAAGACATATTTGATAATATTCAACTGAAATATGTCTGACACCAGAATAGTCCATTCCAAATAATACGTAATAAATATATCCAACAGTTATTATGTCAATAAAGGATAGGTTGTAAATGATTATTTGACACAGATGAAATGTAACCTCTCCGGTTTGCTGGTTGTCCTCATACGACGTGTAGCGTCGTCCAATCGCATTACTGATGACATTATGTCAGCAGTAATTGAATTGGATGACGTCACAAGTGCTAACAAAGAAGGAGCTATTAACATGATCATGTTGCGCATGGAGCAATACCGAGCATCAACTATGATACATAGACCACCCAATGCCACAATGTGTCGATCGCAGAATGGTACATGTCTCGATATATTTACATTACTAGAAATTGGTTTCTAATTTTGTATTATTTGCTGGACCATAGTATAAACAGAGCTACGTTTTCGAATTTTAGATGAGATTAATGTAGATTGTTCCAATATTATATCGAAAATGATATAAAAATGGCCTCCATGAAAACACCCCCTTCATCAAATCATTACACATCTTAACCACAACAGCAATGTTCCTTTTCGGTTTTGTAGCATTTTCTCCTGTATAAATAAGATCCACAACATATATACCAATGCCACCCTTGTATGATATGATATACATAGTTTCTTTATTAAGCTTATGTCAAGACACAATAATAAAAACCGGATAACACGTGCCCGAATCCAAACAAAATATATTTCATTGCACTATGCAAACATGTTTCAGTGCATCTATGCATGTGTTAAATGAAAGGAAACAAGTAGAACATATTAACATTTTATTTGGTTCTTGAAATAGAATGGTAACTAAAGAGTAACTTATTAATATATGTAACTTGCAAATACGCTCCATTGCCTGCATTTTGCTAGCTCTGCTTGCAATGCACACTAAAAGACAACCGATGGGCTAAGCAATGCTTTAATTAGCAATACGCCCATTATTGAAAATATATCTATGACTATCATATGTAATTACAATGCAACTATTTTTAATCCAATACAGTTATTTATTGCTGTCAAATGCTGTGCTAATAGCGACTGGTAATTCTCAATGGCTAAGCAACACCATCCATGTATTCAAGCCCATCCCCCCTCCACCAGCAGATACCCATAAAACCCGGGTGCTTGTCTACTGACAATAAATGCATGTACAGATTATATGATTGAATTGTGGAACAGATTTGACATTGATGAGATATGATTGCCATTAAATCAATACATCAGTTCAATGCATCAGTTCTTGCGAAAACAGTCAGTATGTCTATAGATATCATATTATGAGTGGCTGATCGGGGGTGGGGGTGTGGTTCGGGGTGCGTGGGGGTACTTGTTTTATGGATTCTAAGAAGAACACGTGAGAAACCTTATAGCATCTTTCTATCACGAGTAACACGCTATAATTTACATACATGGAGATTACATCTGTTAGACGATGTTGCTAGGAATATTCATAATGATATTGAAAGCAATTTGAAAATCGGGACTCCGAAGGTTCATCGGATATGGATATTATTTCATAAGCACTGTAGTATGCCCATTATAAAATTACACCACTTCACAGCAATTGGATGCAGTAGAGATGTGTGGCAACATATAGAATACAAGGATAAAAGCTATGATTACACCTGAAAGTAAATCATGTAGAAACATTTATTGTATAAAGCAATCTCAGCTTATTGCGGTCTCTTTTCTAAGCACTAGACAAAATATAATTCATAAACTACGAAAGAAAATAACATGAACTAATTTCATTTCATTCCACCTTACGACATCGCCTGCTTGTCCTTGTGGAGAAGCAGAACAGACCACAGAGCACATACTTCAATGTTGCAGTACGTATCAGCTGCTGAGAGAAGAGATCCGGCCTTTGTCAACCTCTTTTCTTGAAAAGCTGTATGGGCCTGTGGTAGAACTGCAGAAAACCACAGATTTCATCTTGAGAACGGCTCTCCAAGTGTGATACCAGCGATCTAAAAGAAGAAGAAGAAGATGAACTAATTTGGTGTATCTAAGCGATTTCAGAGAATGGAGGAGCGTATAAACAATATGAATATTGAATACGTAATAAATATTTACCATACTATATATGTTTAAATATTAACAACGTTTATAGAAGAAAAAAAATTAAATATACAGAATTATGGCAGATAAATTGTTGCCAATGCATTTAATGTTGATACATATTAATCCGTGTTGTGGGTATGGTATGCCATAATAACAAGTTCAAATTGGATGGAATTGATCTTTGAATAAAACGATTATCTATAAAACATGGCCTATATGATGTTGTCAACTTCTTGATGCAGGAATAAGCTATTGCTGTGTTCTATAATTGGCCGGGCTGTGCCTAAGACTATAGCACTGCTCTTACATTGCTTCACATTACTAACATAAGTATATTGAGACGATAGGATATTACCAGCGTTCACACTACAGATATAAATATGTTTCTGATGCAAATGTATAATTATCTTTACAATCCACGTCTCCATGTTGTAAAAACATACGGACAAATGTAATCTTCAAAATGCAGCTCTCATGGTTAAAACCAGGACCTGAATTTTGTTCAGATTTCATTTAATAAATTATGTACGTTATGGATAACAAAACATATTCAAACTAAAACAAATACACATTTCCTTTAGAAATATATATCCAACAGTGAATGACTGAGAACATGAAATAAGATGTCCCTACAACCGATTCAGTGCATAAATAATGACAGGCAAATCACAAATGATCAATTGTCTATCATAACAAACATCTGAAACTTGAATTCTTCCACACTCCAAAACATTAGTATGGGATCATGTGCAGAAAACCAATGCCAACTATTAGGGACTTCCAACTCGTTTAAACTCAGTTGACTGACTGCATACACCCAATGACCAATTGAGTAAGTGATGAATCATAAACTGCTACCATTCAACGCATACCTAGATGAAGTTGGTAAAAAGAGGGCATTCAACAGCATATCATTGCAGAATCTTTTTTTACTTATCTTTGCTTTTTGGTTATTTATTCGTGTTTCTTGCCAAACACATAATTGATAATAGAGGTCCTCCCATTTGCAAACTCGTTTGACAATGGTTATTATTTCGATGAAATAATGTCTGGTCGCCGGGCTACGCTCGGTCTGCTAATATGCTGTTATCCTCTTCTCAATCAGTCATTGCTACGACATTGCTTCCAATAATTTTTCGTCAGCTGATTGGAGGAATTGTTACTACCATGGTGAATCTTGGTTTTCCGATATATAGTTCAGTATAATTTCCATTACTGAAGCTACAATTGTCAAACTCCTGGCACGATCTAAAACAAATTCGTGAAAACAAGTGTAATATAGTCGCTTAAAGGATGGAATTTGATGTGATATAATTGGGTGAATACTAGTACTATTGACATAGCAGAGATAGAATGACTGTCTGAGATATCAGAGTTGGTGGGCGGTCATGGAGGTGTGGGTGGGTGTGGATGGGGGTGGTGTCGCGCACATAATTGGATTTCTACTTTCTAGTATTAAAGAAGAACGTCAGAAACAGGCGACCGAACTAAAGAGTGTCTGTCAGAACATATGGAGGTAGAAAATGAAACGCCCTTGCTATATTGATCGGAAAAGGCAGTTTATTTTAATAGTTTATATGCCACTGATATCTTAATTTTATGATACATTAATTTATGTTACATTATTTAGAAAGCACAATCAAATATCTCAGACCCCCACCGTCTCTATTTGTCACATTGTAAAACATTTTTCGGATTTTCTTAATTTACTTCTGATATAGCAGTAGCAGCAACCAGTCATATTAGTTTAAGTTATTTAACAAATTGCTTATTAAATAGGAAATCCGTAAAAGGCATATAATTCGTACACTTGGCGGATTTTTCAATCTTTATGACGGAGCTAGATACGTCACAATGTAGTGTGATGTCAGCCTGGATGTGGTATAATTGATTATGATGTCAGATACTTGAGTGGCAGAGGGGATCGGTCGATGATTCATTATGAACATCTGGCAAATGAACTCTACACCTACAAGTCTAGTGACATAGATGCATGATTGTGATGGTATTATTATCTACTAAATCCATTGTACCATAGCATCGCCTATTTCTAACAATTGTATCATAGCATCGCGTATTTCTAATTGTTTTAAACATATGCACATTACATTGATAAATCCTCACCCGGTTTCATTGCCCCATCGTGCCATGAGTTGTAATGACTCAAGTCAATGACTAGACTGGAGTCAGCATCTAGTAAACATTTTCAGTGATTCGTCTTGACTAAAATGACTTGAGTCCTGGTACTAAATGGCTCGAATTGACTCATGTATTTTGTCCTTAAGACTCGAATTGAATCGAGTCAGAACCGCTAAAGACTTAAGTCGTTAAAATTGCTGTTTAATGAAATATGTTGTGGTATGTATTCCATTCTCCTTATACAACTCATGCCTTTGAGCCTTCTTAAACTATTGTTAAACCATTTCAATTTATATACATATAGCTCTTGTTTTACATATGAGTATGGCAGTATGCGGAACTATTATATATGTATAAAGCATAACTATTATTGGTGCATAAGACATGATATAAAGGAAATGTATTGATAGACTAGACGGAATACAGGTTATTCAATACAGTAGTGGTATATATCAGCATTTGGCAAATGCCAATTGAATGTACTTTGTATAAACATCCGTAAACATGGCAAGTAGAATACACGAGTTCAAGGTTTACACAAAAAATAGTTAGCATATGCATGAATGTTAATCATCGCCGACTTGTTGGCGTTGAAACGTCTTATTAAATACCACCGAATTAAAAGCATACTTCATTTTAATTTTTCAAATCTACATGCATAAATACGTGCGGCGTATGTTTTCTTGTCAGCAAAGATTCTATGCCGAATGTAACATGCAACTCACTGGAAACTACCAATCCGTGGCCTTTTTGTGCATGCAATGGTTAGGACATGCACCTCTGTGCACATACGGTGTGAACGTGGACGGTCTGTATAACATGGTATGGTAATAGCAACAGAGATAGTACATAGTGTATGTTCCCATCGATGTGAAGATAGTCTATACAGATTCTCCATTTCACAACATGTGCATTCAACAGTATCCACAAGAATCCACGAGATATAAAGAGATGACTTTCTGGGAATGTAGGTTACTTGGATGGTATTCTCCCATTACATGGCCAATAAGCATGTGTTAGACCAGTGCCTGCTCAATGACCTGTGTTTTCGGATCCATGTGATAATATGCAAGAATAGACAGTAATCCTGCAAGAACATCGTCACTAACTGGATCATACTTTAATGTGCCTTATGCCGTTCCTCTCCGTTAGAACATCTCCGAAAGACACCTGCGCAAGGCTCACACAAAATGGCAATTATTGCACCGTCAATGAAGATTCAAACACTAATTTTGATTCATAGATAAATACACATTATATTAATGTAAATGAAATAGATTAATAAGTAGATTCTATTCCAGTGGATTATATTATTTGGATAATATACTACTAGCGATCCTAAACAACCATTGTCAATTATATTTGGACATTGCGAATTTTCTGCAATTATTGAATCAACAAGAAGTTGAGTCACATGGAGAACGAATACAACATCTAACGATCTGACATGTTTTAGTATTATTGATCAACAACTTACTGTATTACATTTAAAAAAAAGATTTAACTTAAATACATTGGAATTTCCCATATTTAAGAAGTAGTTGTAAAAGTCGGCTGTTATTTGTTTTGATTTTCCAAATACAGACAAAGTATGGACCATTTTCTGGCATGAAACTAATAGAGCAGATATAGCACAATTCAGCATAGGCTATCGATTAACATTCTTCAGGAACCTAGGAATATGACGTAACATTAGCGTGCACGAAATTGCATCACCTTACATCACATTATGCAACTGAATCATATTCTTTTAGCGAACACCCAACTTGTATAGTTGTATGGTCAGATCTATTCTGAAATGCTGTATCTCCGAAAATGACCAAAAAAAAATCGAAATATGGTCACAATTTCCAAAGATAGCCTAAGTATGAAAACTGTTTATGTATTTTGAAATCGGGACTGGTAGCTTCTACTGCTGGGTCAAACTACTCAAGATTCAGATAATAATTAGATTGCTTCCTCTTTTCTTATGTCTCCAAATCTGAGATTAATAGAGGAAATTGGCTTAGCCAAATCTTGTGGACAAAGGGGTTTTGGAAGGATGGTTATTAATATATGTTTATTATCGGGCAAACCATTGTTTGCTATTTCAAATATTCAAGCGATGAACAAATTCATAAAATAAATGAATGAGTTAATATCTCTTATTTGAGCATCGTGTGTGAAAAGATTGTGTTGGAGGAGGCCGCAAAGGAAGATCCTTTAATACTATGGCTCCAAACTAAGACTCAATCTACACCCGAGCTATTTCGCTATAACAGCGAAGACAAATATGCAGTTGTGTAAGCAATGTACAGAACAATATTTCTCCAGAGACAATTTTTCAAATATCGAACTGACAAATGACAAACGATGACAGCTGGAACACATTGTCTAGGGAATTCATTTTAGCTGGATGTGTCTATCTTATCTGACCAAATACGTGCGTGGAAATCGATGACAATAGATTGTTTTAAACTCAGCCGTGTTGGAGTCCCAGGAGAACCCAAGAGGTGAGGGCTGTTGCGGGGGTGGGTGGAGGTGGGTGGGTGGGTGAGGGTGGGGGCATGGTGGTCATCATATTTTGCATAAAACACATATTTCAATTGCAGAGCCAATAATTAAACTGCATTGTAAGAATTTCCTCCAGTATTTATGATTAAATCCGATACAAATTCAAGTTATGACGTCATGGGTAAAACCTCATCCCGATACCTCTGTAGCGATCAAGGATAAATAATCGAAATTTGTCATGCATGTGCGAGTTGATAACACTATTATGGAATGTATTTATAATTATCAGATGGTCTAAACCTTATGGGGATATTAAGATTATTAAATCCCAGGAGGTTCTGCGACTAGTAAGAAAATATACGTACCTACAGATGGATTTGAATGTATGCAGATAAATGTACCATTCATAGCATTATCTGCTAGAGCGTTGACACCCACACCCACACACGCACGCACGGACACACGCACGCACGCACACACATACTCACACTTACACACGCACGCAAACGCACACGCACACGCACACGCACACGCACACGCACATACACACACACGCGCGCGCACCCATGGGAACTTTATTGATATGCCTGGAAGCCTGTGCATATATGATCATTCATTTTTCTGGCGATTAAATCTCAGCGTCGGCGTCAGTGTCATTAGGGAAATCAAATACATGACTCGCTATTAATTATACTTCAACATATCCAGAAATATGGTTTATTTATTCCTAATAATGATGAAGAAATCCCTCTAATAAATATAATTTGCAAGGAATTTGGTACAGTTTTGGATGGCAGTGAGGAAAACGTTCAGCCTATGAGGTTATACGTCCCATTCAGGAATATGATTTTTGCCAAGGTATCACCTTTTTAAATAAAGAAGATTTCTGCTTCTAATTCTGTTATTGATGCTACAATTACATTTTTGAAAATGTTATCTTGTTTAGATTCATTTTCTGCCAAGTGGTATTGGGTGGGGTGGGGGGGGGGGGGGTGGTGGTGGTGGTGGGGCGGGGGTGGTGTGGTGGTGGTGTTCTCCTTTAAGAATTATGCAAGCTTTTCCATAGCGAACATTGAATGGACCATTAAAAAGTGGCCACGAAAATACCGTTTCTGACAACAACACGACAGTTCTGTTAAAATGTTCTCTTATGTTCACCATACTTTAATAAACCACCAACATTGGGCCCCATATATAAGGAGCAGCTACTATAACTTGATATTCGGACAATTCCATAAAAACCTACCATTGCATATATTACCAGTATTTTGCAAACAGAAATTGACTTGAAAAAGTAACAATTAACACAACAACAACATCATCAGCAGAAAGCATAACACCAAAACAAAAACAACAACACCATCATCATGATCTACACCAACAACAACAACAACAACAGCAACAGCAGCAACAACAACAACAACATTAATCATCAACATCAACAGCAACAGCAACAACAACAACAACAACAACAACAACAAGAGCTACAATAGCTACGACAATGACGATGACGTCAGTGTTGATGATCACAACAACAATCCAAGCATCTTTCATTGGAATAAAGGTTGTTTCAATAGCAGCTTGATATTTCCCAAATGTTATATGAGATCACACGAGACGATTTGCCATGTGTTTGCAAATCAAGCTAGTCTTTCCCCCATATTATGATCTTTATTTTCCTTGTTCATTTTCGACCAACATTGGAAAGCTATTGTTGGCAAGTCAGACTGGTGCTCTATAATGGTATACTAGGTAAAGTATCCACACGGACGCCGAGGTTCGGCGAAACCATTTCGCGCTGAATGGCCAAAAGACAAACATCTGTTACAAATCTATAGATAATTTCTTGAATATGTTTGAACTAATTTGTCTGAGAGACCTGTCAGCAACATGTTCTTGTCAAATTAGTTGCGATCTGGTCAAGGAATTGCCGGTATAATACCCTTGAATCTGAGATTCTTGGAATACAGGGTTCAACGGGATAACGGCATCCCTAGCCGTGACTTGCACCCTAATAGATGTAGTGAGAATGCAAGATCTGTTTGGAGTATTATGGCAGATAACTTGTCCGACACACGTCATACGGAATCATGTTAAGCATCGTCAAACCACATGTCATGATATATCAAAAAAAGAACATTTCTCCAAACTGTCTTTATAGCTAGAATAATATTATTTCATTAATTAAACTCCACCTAGATATGAAAATGAAATAATAAAAGGGTTTGCTATTAGCATCGTATTTCTAATAACCTTATTGCATATTGCACAAAATTACTACACAATTTATCTTGCTTATGAATATCTTTGTGTCATAAAATCAATCTTCTTTGACGAAGCTAACCACATGTGTTTTATCCATCTGGTTAACAACAACATCAACTGGGACAGATTTAGTCATCAATGTGCTGTTCGTGCTATTATCCGAATAGATCATGAACACGTTTAGCATCCCCAGGAAAAATCAATAACTCATAAGATAACTATCTTCACATTGAAGAACAAAGATTCGCCAGTAAGACGTTAATCTGGCACCATTGTACTGCTCAGGGTAGGTTTTGTATTATCATTTCCCCTACTACATGACATTAACAATTATATCATGAGTTTTCATCTACCGGTTGTCTAGTATCTTACTCTGCTCTGTCTATGAAAGTCATATACCAGTTACTTGGTATTTGCTCTGGAAATCCATAACGCCAGCACTTGATATGCTGACTTATAACATTGTATTACTAATTATATCCATTCACATGCAGGTGTGTGCTAATGGTGTGAACAGTGTACCTATGAAGTGGTGTCACAACAAAATATGGCAAACAATTACCAATTTGTTATCCACCATGCCAACACTTATTCCCGAATATTCCTGATTGTGTTGCAGTGCTCGCCATGTTACATGTACCCGATCCTCTCTACCATGCACGGATAAACAATCAGGATATTTATAATATCCGCAAGGAGTGGCCCACAATCCTTCACTATTATTGATTATTACATAATGTAAAGGCATGTGTAGGAATGGCACACTGCAACCTTTCTATGATAATAATCGTCGCAGCCCTATAGTTTCTGCACCCTATCTATACTCTCATCCTGACATTTTGCTACAACTATTTATAATTCAACGGAAAAATATGAAATATGCGATATATTTTCCTTGACTGAATATGGTAGGGATCTACTTCCAATAGCAGCAGAATAGCTTACGGCTGCAAATCTCTTCGTGAATGAAGACAAGTCAGAGTTCACTCCGAGCAACTATCTGTGAGGGTAGCACGAGAGCAATTGTCTGTGTTCGGACATGCTCTTCGACTGTCAGACAATATGCTTGCTCAGAAAGAACTAGAATTTACAGTCGCAGGTACCAACAGGTATCAAGCACGCAATGGACACCACAACATCAACTTGTGTTTTGAAATCAGACCTCAAAGAACGTAATCTAGAACCGCTAAACAACAAAGGAACACATGACAGCAGCAGTGGACAAGACAGAGTGAAGAAGGTTGAAGAACAACTAATTGCAGCCGAAATAAGTATTCACTTCTTCAGCTGCTGAAAACAATCACCCATGATCATCATCATCATCATCATCATCATCTTCATCATCATCATCATCATGTGTGATATTTATATTCAGCTACCGTTTTCAATGTATTTCATCTTATTGTAATATTATGTCACTTTGCTGGCCAACTCTATCAACGAATCTACTAACGTGGCTAAATGGCTTAATCACACGCACACAGGATATCCACGCAGAATATGCATATGACATGATTTTGAGTACCCGCCCAGACCCACCCAACCCGTTTCATCATGTTTAGTGTTGCCGTCCCGGCACATCAGACAATAACGCCACTATGTCACAAACCATTACGTACATCACTTTTCCCAACATCAATTGTGACCAAAACCTAAATTCTGTGTCACCCATACGGCGACATTTGTGTCCAATCACTCAATCAATCAATCAATCATACTCCATGCTCGTAGATACTGGGAGTGCCAATATATTGCCACCCGGTGGCTGTGATATATCAACCCTATAAAAGAAATATATATATATTTAGCCTTTCTGTCGTGTCTTAATAATGTGACTTCCTGATTTTGTAGCCAATGAATTCATCAAGTGTACATTTGTTATGTAAATTGTGAATAATTTCTTGGCTTTAAATCATCATGGATTTCTTACCTTGGCCATCATTTCTTCATTTTCATACCGCGGATGCAGTGACATTGCTAGATCGTTGTGCGCGATATTGTGTTGCGTTTTATAATTCCTCTTCCTCAGTTATTTTGGTCATGCCTCGGCTAAGAAAGTCTTTGACTTAAACAGCCAATGTCATGCCATACCGTACCCTGTATGCGATGTGATATTTAATATATATTCCCCATTCTCGTGTTGAGTGCAATCTGATTGAATCGTGTTCTTGTCCATGGCGGCAGCCATTTTCAGTCACATTATTTTCAAACTAACCACCCTGTTAATGCGTGTGCATGCGTATTTGTTATTTGGTATTTAGTATAAAAAGTGTTAATCTTTGTGCCTGTAGCTTAGCCAATGCATACGAGTACAGTTCTGACTATATTGTTTGTCAAATTGGATGAGTATTTGCTCTTAATATATTACGCCATAATATAACAAGCTGTACGTCACACTTTGGATATTCTTCATTATACGCCAAGCTGTTTAAATAAACACGTTTCTAAGAGCGTGTCTTGGCCATCAATTTCCAGGATCGAAATTAGGCCTTAGGGGGTCCGTGCAAAGTGTCTGCAATTCTTACCTGGGGCCCGCGGATCTGCCTCTAGGATCGCCAGGGTTCAGTTTCGACCGTAGCTCTGCTGCAGCCACTGACGTCAGAGGGCTGTGGGATTTGTCTACATCAGTATTATAATGTACAACTTAGAAAACATATTTCAAACACATCCATAAAGATACTGTTGAATATTTTGAACATAAATGGATTGGAGGACATTGCTGACTAAGACGTTAATAGCTACCGATCCAATTATGCTCAAAATAGTCAACAGAACATGTTTTATATGGTATTCAACCTATATTTCTTTTGAACTTATGTTGACTGATTTAGGAGTTGTACCATAGATGTGGCATCTATGCGTGTAACATTACGTTATGAAGGGGTCCAACATTAAGGCACACACAACTGTTGTGTCACTTTTGGGGGCCCCTGTACATTTTGGCACCCGGTACAAATGCATTTGTTGCCTTGCACTCTCCTCTGTCTATGTAACTTCGTTGTAGATGTTTCTTAGTGGCACGTTAGCGATCATGTGTCCTTCGCGTTTGCCCCAGAAAAGTCAGCTGCTTTGTAATTTATATTACTGGTTATGTACGGACACTGCCATAGCGTGATTGGATTTTAAGATGGTTTATACTGGTAAGCGAAAACATGCTATTTATTTATGCATACTTAGCTTGCCTTTTGCTTGCTGTATCCTCAGCTCGGGCTCTGCATTCTGCCATGGTTCTGAAGAGATAACACACCAGTCTGGTGGCGTAAGTCCCCGTGTATTGGTGTGCGTCACCTGATGTCACAATCGATCTCAAGCCTGTTACTTGATGTCGCAATCGATCTAATGTCTGTCTCTTGACATACATATTAACTGACCTTCACTGGGACTGGATGACATGCCAATTTGATGCTCGTTTTAGCAGAGGTTGGGAACCATATACATTTCTGATTGCATAATGGTTAGTATTTAATTATACCCGTCAACAAACCACTTCTAATTCATGACAGGTGTAGAAAGCAACGCCATTCTCAAAACGAGTGTCCTGCGTAACATAGATTTTATCTGGAGAGAACTATATATTGTTATACTTAGGAAATCAACAAGCTGCGTTTGGCTGCAATTGGCACTGGAAGCATATGTCGTCTGACGCGAAAACCTGGCCAATTTTAGTTTGTATCGGTTCTTTACCAAATATGAATATTTTATGTACCCTAAAATGTAATCTAGTGAATATGCCAACACGTTTTAGTACAACAAATAACAAGGCAAAATAATTAGTTATTTATGCGGCATTTTGATAAAATCTTCAAATGTTTATTGAATATGATGTATATATAGAAATAAACGTGTTTTGACAATGCCAGCAAAACGAGAAGCGCGGGCAGAAAGCAAGAATGGCAAATTCTTAGCAATTAAGGATTATAGAACCATGTTAGAAACAGATTCCATGAGCATGCATGACAAGGGGGGACCTTCCATTTTATCCATCAATCATATGACGTCATAATTAACTACGTGACGTGTATGCTTACTTCCTAATCAATGACGTCATGAATGGCGAAGATAAGTTTATCACGAATGCTTGATTTATGACGGACTAAATGTTGTTATACGAACTATATGTCTTTACTATTTAATAATCATGCTGTTGAATATTTTGAAACTAATTTGGTTGGGCTGATTTGCTACCATATGCAGAAACAGCTACCTGTCAAATTAGTTTCAAAATATTCAACATCTGACCAGCTGTATTGTTTTCTGGAACTGAATAGTCAGTGCGTTCAGTGATCGATTCACCCCAACGTGGGCGAAGTGTAGGTGGAGCTTAGCTAGAGATGGGTGGGGCATAGCTAAAACAGGGAAGGTCCATTCCTACAGTATTACATAGATATAAGGTTGGGGTCTCTTGTAGATCTCTGTCTCTACCTAGATTCGTGGAATTCTAAGGGAGCAGCATATACATTAGTGCAATACTCAACTGTGTTACTGTTGCTCCAACTCTTGTATACCTTCCGGGTCGCGAGCCAGTCTATCTCGGTAGCGGAACTGTAAATGGCAGCCATCTTTGTGTAAAAGAATTAACACGTTGATTGACAGTTTGACATGCGAAATTGGAAGGGACGTTAAATAGTACTACGACGTCACGATGTGATATTACTACATTACGTCATTTTAAGATAGTAAGAAAGTCAATTGATGAATCCCATCTCTCAGTCAATCACATGACGTCAAAATCAGCTACGTCACAGACAGGAAGCGGTTATAATCAATTGTGTTATGAATGGCGCGGTATAGTCCGCCATAAACGCGTACTAATCCGCCAGGTTGAACGAATAGCATGTCTACGCCATAGGCAGCAACAGCACCCAGTCAAATTATTTCAAATTGGTCAATAACTTACAGTAACGTCACTCATGTATTATTATGATAACGAGTGATGACGTTTAATATTGGAATTTGGGTTTTAGTCAATAATAGCTCCTTTCATAATTCAGGAAGTGTTTATTAATCCAAATTGATAATTTATCATTTGATTAGGTATCTTCCATATATTTCTCCATCTCAAACCATTCTTGTGAAATACCCGACCGTGTCACCTTGAGATGTGAACGATGTCCTCTAAATGCCAAGCATAGTAGGCATCAACACTCGTACCACGCTCATTAACATATCAAAATCATGAGGACTGTACTTGGCATGTTCATTGCAAAATGTGCAGCGAGAAGCTTTTGTGTGTATGCATGAGTGGCGCTATTACGCCAGGTATTTACGGCTCTTACTTAAGACGAGTAACGCCCTCCGTGATATCAAGAAATTGTTGTAATATGTATTGTAATATTTAATATTACGCTTGAATTATAAATATGAATTTCAATGGACGATACCTTGGGCATTGTATCTCAACATGCATTCACTAGTGTTAGCTTGCCATAAGAATAAGATATGCTTACTTAGGCTGTTCGAGCACTCGGACATTTAACAGTTAAGTGATCAGTTTATATACAATCGGCAAAACGAACTTTGTCGTTCCTGAACAATCAGCAAGTGGACTAACACGCTAGTCGCCAAGTCACGGTGATGATGCCGATGGTAGGGGTACAATGTTAGTATTTGAACAATAATCGGAGGAATCGCCACGTACATATGTTCCTAGAAGATTGAAGTGCATTCAATCGTTTTGTACAGCATGCTGTTAATGTGCTGAACTGAGGTCTTGCTATACTGGCACTATCTGTATGATAGAATCCTGAAAGTATTCCACCATTCTCCTAGGGTATGACGATCCGTATAACATGTCCGGTCGTAAGTGAGTCGGAAGAATAATGTACTACGAACATTCTGTGCCAAACATCGACAAGTCGCCGAAGTTGGGATCGCGTCTGCTCCAGAAATTGCCATGAAGATTCGCTTCTCCGTATGCCGGATTTTGTCTTCGCCATATGATGGATGCCTACGGCCAGTTGCATAGATTCAGTAAGTGGTACCACTCGGACTTTTCGGCTATTAGAAATTCAGTATACTGCTCAGTTAATTGGCAGCCTCTTTCAGCTTGTATTAAGGTATCACACTTTTTATAGGGCAACTCAAAAAGCAAAACAAAATGTATATAGGTTACTTCAAGCATCAAATCATGTGTGTATTGTGAAGCCATCGTATCGTAATTGTTCTCGTTTCGAAATCTGTTGAAATAATAGTGAAAACATTTTAGATTTCAACAATCTTAACAAAATTCTTGTTTTATAATATCGTTATTTCTCACCATTTTCCATTGGTTATTAATCGACCAACTCCAGATTTGCATCGAGACCGTTGGTAGGTTAGTCTTAAGGACTACGTTTTGAATCCGCCTCGTGAGCACGTCTAGGTGATTCGTCTTTATCCCCTTGAGTATACTGACCCA
The DNA here is from genome assembly GCA_034401795.1 of Chaetoderma sp. LZ-2023a. NCBI lineage: Eukaryota > Metazoa > Mollusca > Caudofoveata > Chaetodermatida > Chaetodermatidae > Chaetoderma > Chaetoderma sp. LZ-2023a. Next base: position 121,741,395 of record CM067374.1, on the reverse strand, counting down.
TCAACTTAGATGTGATGGCTTTATGCTCAAGTTGATAGCGATCGAGTTATTCAAAATAAAACTCAGACATTCCTTCACCCTTTGTGTGTCTGTTGTACGAATGCATAAAGACAACCCAGTTTCCATTTTAGTGGGCACCAGCGACCCAGCTATGCGACGTTTCAGCAGAAGCTACTGTTGTTTGTTTGTCGATACAAATTTGCTCATAAAGTTGATGGGAAATTAAAATCACATTCTTTGAGAGCTGAACTTCAAATACAGATGTGAAGTAATACATCAGCCATCTCAGGAAATGATAACCTTGTTAAGGCGTAATTGATTATGTGCAAATGCAGCAATACCATATCTGATAAGTTAGCATGGTCTTTGCTGTACGCCAGGTGTGATAGATCTTCACAATCCGACCATCAAGTTCATTTGGATACATTAGTCAATCTAGCTGTCATAATCGATACACTAGATTATCCCATTATACGTCATTCAATTGTTTCATCATAATCATGGCACAAAATACACGTCATGTCCCCAGCAGCTTATTTCATTACGGCCAGACTTTGGTCGTAGCGTCCGTTGGAAACGATATTATAACACTCTTAAAATCAAATACCAAATTTGGTCGAAGTCTGATAACTAGTTCAAATCCAGAATCTCAATTCCCTCTCATTCAACTTCTTTATGAGCCAATTTATTACTACTAAGTACATCATCATCAAATGCAATTGTGCATAAGTAGCCCTTTTCATTTAGGATAGGTATCACTCTAGTCGAGTGAAACACCACAATCAAATCATACAGTATTAGTTTGATGATTGCAAACCACTAGACCTTATGTGTCCTTGAAGCGTTATCGTTACGTCATTCTACCATAGCAACTCCTTTGCCATTACATCATTGTACGATGACGTCAAGGCTATCAGTACACCTAATTATATTGTTTTCTGGAAATTGAGATCCATAGAGGGCAGGGACCGATTGATCTCAGCACGAGCAAAGCGTTGGGGATGCTTAGTTACAGATGGGTGCGGCATAACTAAACTTGGGTTTCTGTAATCTGATAATACCAATCAGAACTCTAGATAGAGCAGCAATACAATTGTTCTTGCATACATATTGCAGGCATGACCTTATTGTTGGACTGATTACCAGCCGATTGGTTGTGCTGTTAGCGTGGTCGACTGGTAATCAGCCCGGTGCGGTTCAAATTCAGCGACTTGACTCGGTAGACACCAATTAAATCAATGACTTCTTATTGTGATGCCACATAGCTATGCATCGATTCAGACAATCCCAGATGTAGTGACATTAGTCGTTTACAGACTCTCGCCTGGTAAGAGGCTGTATTAGAGACTAATCTCAACAGTTCAGCAAAAGTAGTTCTTAAAATCAGAGTATTGTATATTGCCTCTGTTCGTAGAAATACAATCTGCAGGATATTTCTATTAAACGGCACGATCATGTCTAGTTTATTAAACAACGTGCCAAACAATATTTCTCTAGAGAGACACTTGGCGAAATGACAAATGGCACATGTCGATGTCAGCTGGAATATATATTGTGCAGAATTCCCAGGGCAGGATGTTTCTATTCCGTCCGGTTTAATGCGGGAGCCAAGGCAGACGTGACAAGAATGATGTACTATTTGACACATGATTGAGAAATATCTGGTTCAGCCTGGCAAGCTCTATATATATAGGCTTTGAGTGTGATGTCCGATTCCAAAGAATATGAAAGTACCTCACCAATGCTTGTGAGCAAACATTACAAGAAGTTATGATAGATTACGTGAGTTTAAAAACATGGTGATTTACTTACTGATGAAAACAGTTTGAGAGTACATATTTAAAGGAATGCTAATCGCATCTCAAATGTTGTATTGCAGCGATACATTATGGTTTCTAGAATACATATCGTTCATATCCTGTCATATTCACGTATCTGTATCACAGGTATCTGCTTTGTAATAGTGCATTGATGTTGATCAATGATCACCGCCTTTGTGTCTCCTCAAGCGATAGTGTGTGATGTAATGTAAGTGCAAATGCATTACATTCTTTATTATGTACCACTCATCTTGTTGAATATTCTGAAACCAATTTGATTAGACGATGCCACTTGTTTGTTTTTGATTGTTTGAAAAGTAAATCATGACAACCGTCATATAGTCTAGAAACTTATCAACGTTTAGCTACTAAAAACTAAATATCTTTCGCTGTCAACCCAGTAGAAATCTCAAATGATAGGGCTGGGTTATTGGTGGCACATCCTATCACCTGAATGGTTAGTATAAGATAAGTTGAGTTTTCCCTTAAAGAAAAAAATCAATGGTAATGCTTAGTCTTAGGTATGCCTGATACATCAGGATACTTTAGTGTGACACGCCTCAAATGGAGGAATCCGGTTTTAGCTACGCCCGCACATCTCTAGCTAAGCTCGACCCACGGTTTACCGTGTTGGTATTGATCGATCTCTGAATACCCTGACTATCAATTTCCAGAAGACACTACATGTAAGCTGCTGAAGGGCAGTAACAGCGCCCAGTCAAATTAGTTCCAAATTATTCAACAGTATGCAAATTTAATAGCAAAGACGCACAATTCGTAGAACATGTGGGACTATTAAGCGTCTAAGGCGGACTAAATCGAATGATTCATGACGTAATGATTATGCCGTCATCCTATACGTCACGTAGTTGATTACGACTTCATATGACGTCATATCATTGATGACTAAATTGGAAATATCCTTTAAAGGGTTCAGCGCTACAGGAGAAGTGCTAATATATTTGTTGAGTATTGTCACTATACAGATGGCTGATTCGGTGATATGAGACATCTGATCCACCGTGACTTCACTTAGAGATATAAATTTTATTATTTATGTTAAGTTTTGTATCTTCTTCTTTCTTCTTTTCGTTCGCTGATCATACCGCCAGTCCTGTAGGTGACTATCGACATGATCATATGCGTTAAGTGCGTGGATCCATGGTTTATTAAAGTGCGCCGTGCGGCCTGGAACCTCCGTCTTCAGCACTCGAGGCTTCTGTCAGGGTTACCTCACCCTTACCTCCTTTAGTCGCCTCTTACGACACGCAGAGTATACGGAAGGTGTATTCTAAGCCCCACCTACAGGACAATTAAGTTTTGTATTATATTCAAGAGAAATGGAAAAATGTGGATAGTCTACCAGAATGATATTGTCACATGTTTCTTTGCCAAAAGCTTGCCTTTCTGGATCAGTTCACCAATTCGATTAACATGATTAGATGTATCTCAATAACATGCAGTCCAAATTAAAGGTAGTTTATATCCGGATTCTTGGTGTAATGTGTACCGTGTTCTCTATATTCCAAAAACATGTTTTCAGCAGCAGCACTAGTAGTTCTTTAATGTACTCGTTAGTTTCATTGATTTGCTCAGAGGTTTTTGTTGTTTCAATCAAATATTGGGTTAACTTTCATTATTAGTGTAGACTAGAAGATTTATGGCTTACGTACGCTTGCATACCTATGTCTACATTTAATCAATCACATATGCGGATGTGTGTGTGTGCGCGCGCGCGCGCGCGAGGGTGCGTGCGTGCGTGTGTGTGTGGTGCATGTGTAAGGCCAACATCCAAGTCCATCCTCTAAGTCTATATAACACAAGTATTGTATGTTATTGACCTATAATAGAGGGATCCGTTTCTACATATATTCCCGCCCATTTCTGCTGGTTTTATTGGTGTTGGAATCAAATTGGAAATTTGAAAACTGAATTACCAGAATCTTAGAGGTTATAGCTTGAATAGAGTATTTCATTAAATCGGCGACCCATATCCATCCACGATTTCATAATCATCTGACAATGTCGCTATTATTTGAAGCAAAGCAATAACATTCTCGTCAATCACACATCATTTCTTAATAATCCTTGTTATGTCACGAGCACAATAGCTGCTCCATAGACACAGCTTGCAGCTAGACGTTTTATCTCATTCAATACGTATTGAACAGAGGCAGGCGCGAGACATAAAATAGCATGTACCCGATTCAAGATTGGCATTTGATGGGGGCGGCAAACAAACTGTAAATTGTTAAGTATGTGGGTTCGCTGAGACTGTTGAACAGTTTTACATGTACTGGCCTCCATGTGATGGTAATCGGGAAGAACTAGAGGATGCAATAGGAAGCTGGATCATGAAAGGCAAGACACTGCCTGACAGATTATAAAGTATGGGCAGGGGGTTGTGCCTTGCACTGGATGCGTTCATAGATATACTTGATAGACACCAACTATAGGTAATCACTAGAGGTACCAATAACCACTAGACGTGCATGATAACCACTAGAGGTATTAGAACCATTAGCGGTAGCAGTACTCACTGGATGTATCAGTAACTTCTAGAGGTACCTGATAACCACTATAAGTACATGATAACCACTAATAGTAGCTGGCGAATTTACCACTAGAATGGCTGGCGTACATACCGTGCCAATAATTCCAGTAGGAAATTTTCAAAAGCCCGCCTTGCCGATGGCTGCACACATTCCTTAAGACGACTGCAGATGTCGTTTTGGCCAACTTGACCATTAAAGGGTTATGGTGACACAAAATTGGTTAATAGATCTTAATTATACGAGTCAATATGTGAATCTCCCAGCAACCGCAGCGGGATTACATTTGACAATGAAAAAGATGAAATTACCTAATATTATTTTCAGACAGAGACCAGCCGGTTATCTCTGTAAATATTTGCACATTATCTGTGTTGTTATTATTCTCCCCAGTCCCAAAATCGATTGCTTTCTGTACAAGGATTGAGTTGGCCCATATCAAATGGAACATTAATATAATAAAGTCATTGTTTGACTTGCACATAATGAAGTTGCGATGAGTAAAGCAGATGTTGGTAATGACATATTTAACAATCAGGTCTGATAACGCATGCAACTGGTCTGGTCCTGGATCAATTATCTGGCCGTATAGGGCTAGTAACCTGCGCTGTCAAGGAAGGCTGTATAACACATGCAATGCGACACAACTGCTGCTAAGGAAACACATTTGATAAAGCCAGCAAAGTGAAGACACACTCCCAGACAGAAATTCTCTTCAAGCCCAACGGCTAGCCATTCATGGCATATTTTCAAATACACCAACTCATAAAAAGCAGAGATTTCCAACAATGTCACGATATGATCGGCTGTTGCCGTGATGAAACTCAGCATGTGATTCACTTGGTCATGTCTGTATAGGTAGTACCGCTAAAGCAGTGATACACGGGCTAAAGTGCATTTACACCTTTAATAGTCAGGGAAGTTAATAGTTTTGATTAGCGAATGTCCATTTACGGTTGAAGCGATGACTGTTTTTAATATTACAACTGGAATGCGTGTCTTCTTCAAAGGGTCAGTCATTTCAGCATGTACAGTTTAAAAAATAGTCTCATCATGGCAGCTAGGCCTGCATGGGCGTCCCTCAAGACCACTACTGAAGTAAGTTGTGACTGACTTGATCATTGATGTGGTAAATCGTATACCCGACGATCCAAACATTTTGTAATTTTCTTATTCCTCTTAAAATCACAATAATTCTATATGAGCCTACCCGCTATTGGTGCAAACTATCAACCATAATGCAATGTACCTTGTCCAACTCATTCATTATTATTGACGAGTAATGCACTACTACTGTTACATAGCCGACTATTAGCACGATAAGAGAGTATTGTGGCATTGTTCTGCTTTAATTTATTCGCAATACACTGCATTGACAAGATGTCAAAACATCAAGATGACTAGAAAAACAATGCAGTGCCTCAAATGGCTTTCATCATGTCTCTTTTCAATGTATACCACCAATGCACATACGAATAAAGCGTAGAGGGTCATGACCCTAAGCCTGAACAGTTTATCATATATCACAGATTTAAGAATGCAGAATGTCCATGTTTATCTAATCTTATGCTCTTTTTCTAATACGAGAAAAAGAAGGAGAATATAAGATAAAAGAGAGTGAGTGGGGGGCGAGAGAGAATGGAGAGATATATACAGCTGTGTACAGGCATATATCATGGCATATATAAAAACATACTTACAGTACTGTAGTGTGGCAGACAAATGGATAAAACAGTTAGTCAGACTAGCTACCGACATTCTACTCTATATAATTTTTTGCAACATAACAGAGCCCGATGTGCAAACTTTGTTGTCCACCCTACATATATCGTTTTTGATCAATCGCATTGTGTTTCAAACAAAATTTGCGGAATTAAAAGTAGGCCTACTGACTAACAATGGCAACCTGTTAAGAAGTGTTGATAGGCACAAGTGTTGCAGTACATTTTGATCACCGAAGAGAATTAGGTGAAATTCCCAACATTGCATTTGGTGACATGGGATGAGAATTCATTTCGACAAAACGCACTGATAACGAAGCTTCACCTATATGCTACCGATGTAATCAGACACTTAAGGAAATCCTGTTACTTTCCAAATCACAAAGAAAATGGGTCAATACACATCATGATTAGGTCTATATCAACAAATAACCAAACTTACTGAGCACCAAACCAAATATATATTTCTAGTAGAGAATGGATGGAGAGATACCATCTAAGGTTTCTCAAGCTATCACCATCAACTGTTCTGAAGCACGAAACATGTTGGAGTAGCCTGGCCTCCTGTCATTCCTGATATTTAAATATTTGTTATAGAATAACGGATTAGCACAGCAGGTAGTAAGATGATATGCTAGAACAATATAGAAAACACTCATTATTGAGCTATAAATATGTATTTTTATTGCCACTATGCTGTAGGAATTTGGAATTGATTTCCTATATCTGCATCTCAGAGCCATATACACATGTTCTAATCTGGGAACAATGGTGATAAATCATAGTAGCCCAAAATTTCCTTTCACTCTCCAAAGCTACAATAGCCCGGTTAACCATGCAATTCAATATTATGTCTTTAACACATGATATTTACATCAAGAATGTAAATGGATATTTCATAGTGCAACGAATTCTACATCGAATCTTAATTTAAACATTATTTGAGTTATAAATCATTAACCGAAGTAACCAAGCTTTTAGACGTTCATTCAACCACATTTCCATTCATTACATACATAATTACTTGACATGTGCTGTCATCTTAAAGCAGACATAACTATGTTTAAATTGTTTTACCGAGGCTGGCGGCAACAATTGCAACAGCATAAACACCAGGAGAAATAACAGCAATAATGGCAATCATAGCAAGAACGACGACTACGACTACGGCTAGGAACACGACGACGGCGACGACGATAGCGACAACGACGAAGACGACGACAACTACGACTAAGACTAGGACGCCGACGACGATGGTGACAACGGCGATGACGACGGCGACGATGACAGCAATGTTTGCTATTTTTCATGCTACAATGTCAACGTAGTTGACTACAATGCCAAGAAAACTCAATAAGGCATAGGATACATTTCTCAGCAATGAAGAACATCTCCAGCGAGAGATTCGCCAATAGCGGGGCAGTCGTTCGCCATGGCATTGAGCACAGTAGATTTTGTATTATCATTTCTACTACGCCAGAGCCATCGGCGTATCATTAACAATTACATAAGTATTCCTCTCCATAGTGTATCGTATCGAATATGCTCTGTCTATGAAAACTCAACGTTATGGCATTTATTAACTTCAAAGTGTTTGCTGTCAGCTGCACACTCCATTACTTGCTATTTTTCTCGGGAAATCAATAACATCAGCACTTGATATGCTGAATTATAATATTGCATTATCAAGCGCCCTTCGCATGCAGGAGTGTGGCAATGTTGTGAATAACGTAGCTGTATAGTGTTGCCCTCAATTTGTTTTCCGCAATCCCTAGTTGTTATTCATTATCGCATAATACTGAGAGACATTGCAGAAAGGGTACACTACAATAGCTCCATGAGATATACTAATCATCACATTGCTATAGGCGGGTTAGGGTCAGAACCCATCTGTTCTCTCGTTCTGACCGTTTGCTACAGCCATGCATAACTCAACTGACTAATATGAAATATGTGATACAGTTTGACTGGATAGATATCGGTAAGATATTTCCATTCTGCTAGCATTTTAAATGCAATTCCGCTTATTGAAATACATATGTAATATTATGTCAGTTTGCTGGTAATCTCTGTGATTAAAAGTACCAATGTGTCTAAATCACATGCATACGAGATGGGCTGATGCACTATGCATATGGCATGATATTCAGTACAGTGGCCGTGTAGCACGGCTTCATAAGATGCATCTATAAAGGCCCACATTGTCTGTTGTTCCCAAATTATGCATGTTACAGTAGGTGTCCATATGTGTACATACTCAAGGACGTGGAATATGCATTTGTCACTGCCATTTGCAGAGCCATCAGTAACTAGGATTCTACTAACGAGCCAAGGTATATTGACATGGAAGTTATATTTATTAATTTCATCCATTTTTCATTCCATGACATGCACTGGTTGTAAATCTTTTATTATTAGGAGCCATAATGTTCCATAAAGGATTTGTAACAGGCAATGCCTAGATGGAAAATAAAAGAGACAAATAATCTCATTAAATAGAATATTGCCATTTTGATTAGAAAGTGTCATGCACAGACAGGAATCATAAACAGTTATTGGCGTATCTCAATAACCACGTATTTTGGTAATTTTCGACATACCACTGTTCACTTGAAGAGATGGATCCGATCTGTCACACAAATATCGAAAGCCATAATCAAATACGTCGCATGTTAGCTGATGCTATAGTCAAAATGACGTAGCAATGTCGGGAAAGTCGAACAGTTTGTCACTAAATGTACGTATTCTATATCTTCGATGAAGGTACATTTTTTTTAACGATCTGTTGACTATTTTGAAACTAATTTGACTTTGATTTGTTGCAACAATATATCCGCTAGCTTACCTCTACTGTTACCTTGATATTTAGATGCTCAGAATTGGGGTTTCAAAGTTTCAAATGGACTCGAACCTATTTAAATGTTGGATGAGCGTCGCTAGATATGGGTGGGCATATCAAGAAAAGGATACGTCTAGAGCATACACATCTTATGGATGCTTCAATTATTATGTAGATGTATGGTTAGGATGATAATCGGATGTTTATACAAATAACAATTGCCAGGTTGTGCTTTCCTTTCTCTATTTAGAACTCCGTCTATATTTAGATTCGGGGAACTATACACGAGCAGCATATGCGACAGAGCAACACTCAACAGTAGACTGTTACGGTAAATTGTGGTTTCGTTGCTTTAAAGGCATGATAGCAAGAAATAGTATTCATCAAAAATGAAGAATAACACAATCTGCAGGACAATCCTATTAACCAGCACGATCCTGTCTAGTTTATTAAACAACGTGCCACGCACTATTTCTCTAGAGAGGCACGTGGCGAAATGACACATGGCACACGACGATGTCAACTGGAAGATATAATGTGCAGAATTTCCAGGACAGGATGTCTTATTCCGCCTGGTTCATTGTGGGCGTCAATACAGACGTGACGAGAATGATATAATATTTGACACAGGATTGGGTGATATCGGGTTCACTCTGGCAGACGTTATATAAATGCTATTATAAGTGTGATTTCTGATTGCAGAGAATATGAACGCACCTCAGCAATGTTCGTGAGCAAACCTACCAGTAGTTAAGATGGATTGCATGAGATTAACATGGTGATCTAATGTACTGGTAATATTCAGTTTTAGCGTATATATTTAAAGAGTAACTTCAGTTTCACACCTACATACACTATAAGTATGTCCGACAGCAGGATGCTTCAGCGTGACAGCAGATTAGACATTGGGATGTGGGACCACTTAGAAGACACACAAAGATACGTCAGAATGCTTATGTATATTTGCCGCTTCGATCTGTTCGCCTGACAACCCATACTATTTTGGAAATCTCTTCCTGGAATTTAGATGGCTTTCGTTTTGACTACAAAGAAATATTTCTAACGACGACTGCAGACGCCGTTTTACAGGGTTATCCATTACTGCGTTAATGGTCAAAATAAGCATTTGCATTTGCTGACCAAGAGAGGACAATATTTTGAGATTGTATCCCTGGAATGACTGGCTCGTTTACCGAGACTGTCAGTCAAGTGGCAACTTTTCAAAAATAGTCACCTATTAGCAAATATATCGATACTCCCAAATACCAGTGCATATGTCATTTTTGAACAAGCTGCCCATTAAAGGGTAACATTGACCCACGATGATGTTAACATGTGATCTCAGTAATGACACTAGGCAGAAGATAGGCTATGCGGCACATTTTGATCCAACCAGGATTTATTTAGAACTATATACGTTATTAAACTATTAATGTTTGCATCACATTGGAGAGCAACACATACGGTTACATTTTTCATTTCCTGAAGCCTGCCATCCTGTATCAGTGTATCAATTCGATTAAACTGATTGCATGTACCTTAATAACATCGAGTTTAAATTAAACTTATTTTGATTTGACTTTGCTCCAATGTGTACTGTATCGTCTATGCCTCAATTCCATAGACAGGTTAACAGTAGCAACCCACTAGTGCTATAATTTACGTGTCTCCTTAGGTTCCTTTTTATTGTCTTTTCATTCAAACCAGGACTTTATTTTATTTATTTAATATTACTGTAGACTAGAAAATATATGTCTTGCTTAGCCGTGCATACTTACGTGTGCGTGTACTAATATGCGTGGATGTTTGTGTATGGTGCGTGCGTACGTTCGTGCGGATGCGTCTGTGCGTCCGTGTGTGCGTGTGTGTGCGTGTGTGCGTGCGTATGTGCCCGTGCATGCATGCTAAGCACGTGTGCAGGTGTGTTCGCATTCCCAACAGTGGAAGGGCAAAGTTGCCAAACGAGTTGTCTTCCTCTAGTTCGTACTTTCGCCGTCTCACTGAGAGACCTAAGTGGCGCTGTTATTTCCCCGTAGCTGACGAGTTGACCGTGAACAACACTGACACTCGGATCTTGACACTTTCAGCGGTACCATTTGTTTCCCACCATACGGTCTACATCGCCTGATAGTTGGTGTCTATCAGTTCTTCCCATTTACACAAAGCATTCATTGCTAGCTTAGCGCGTTACAATGCTGTTTTATCATCTGAGCTCTATCAGTTTGGCATGCCCTATAATGTATAGTTATATATCGTCTTTTCTGAAAACATGTAGGCGGGAGTATATTCTGAAATCTAAATTTCAAAATAAACGCTAGAAAACCGTTTAATATTTTAAAAGTAATTTGACAGGAACCTGCTCTTAATTTTAGAAGTTATACATTCCTGTAGACAAATGCTCACATTTTCTTAGAATATTTGTGGATTTCCCATATATTCCTATGGGAGGGAATCTCATCTACATATTATAAAATAAAATGGAAGTAACTTCTAACGTATGTAGATTATTATAATCTACATCAAATGGTAGCTAATACAATTTCCTTTCCTTTACTAACAAAATATAAATAGACTAGGAAATAATGATTCTATGATTCTCTTTGTTATGCAGTAAATTTCTCACCAAGTTAGGTGAGAAATCCTGCGCATGCGTACTTGACTTCCGGCGTCTGGATATACGTGTGTTGTAATCAATTTGAAGATTCGAAACCGGAATTCTATGAATAACTATGCGGTGGGTCCGAGTTAGGAAATAGTTATTCTATTGCATTACAGCAGCGCGATGAGGCTATTATTTGAAGTAAAGCAATAACATTCTCCTCAATCACACATTATTTCTTAATACTGTTTTTTCTATCACGAGCACAATAGCTGTTCCATAGATTCAGCTGACAGCTAGACGTTTTATCTCATTCAATACGTATTAAACCGTGACTGGAGCAAGACATACAAAACACAAAATTGGCACTTGTTAAAGCACAGGATGGGCCGGTATCAGACTGGAAATTGCGAAATATGTCAGGTCGCTCCGACCCTTGAACGTTTCTTCGTGCACTGCTCTTCGTGTGATGGTAATCGCCAAGAACCAACCATATGAGGCAATATTAAGCTTGAACACGCGCGGCACGATATTGAGGAACACATACTAAGGGTGTGGGGTAGGGGTGTAGGCGGTCGTGCTCAGCAGTGTTGAATTTATAAATACACTGATGCGCACCCAATATAGGTAAGAGCGTGCTATGAATGAAGGCGGACGGGACGGTACACGTAAATTGAAACGATAAACCTACGCCTGGTGCTTTAGGTCTATCCCGGCTAGCATCTTGTCTAACATTAGTACAATCGGACAATGCATTACTGGTTAGTGGACAGTCGCAATGGTAGACTTCCCTTAACCGATAGTGTGGTCACCGCTCAGTTTCAAGCGGGTAGTCTAGAGCTATGGAGTGGATGAATTGAGGCCTCTTTCAGACGGCATCAGTAGAATTCGGTGTAACTGTGTCACTAGCTTTCCTCACTGGATGTCCAATCGTGTTTGGATTCACTCGTTCGCATGTATTGACATGGCCACTCGCGCATGCACAACATACAAAGCCAACGAAGTATAATTAGCGCAGAGATTGACCACGCGCGTGGGTTGTCAACGGAACAGAGATACTCTGGGGATAGTTACTGCTTTTACTTCCCTAGGTCTCACTGTGCCTTTCCCGTGGAGAAACCGTTTGCGCCTAATGTCTATATGTCGAATTGGGGGAAATGACTTTACAACACAACACAGCCACTGGCGCTGAAGAGAATGAAAGACAGAGAGCGGCGAGAGAGAGAGAGAGAGAGAGAGAGAGAGAGAGAGAGAGAGAGAGAGAGAGAGAGGTACCAGTAACCACTAGATGTACATAATAACAACTAGCGGTACAAGTACTCGCTAAATGTACCAGTAACCACTAGACGTACCTGATAGCTACTAGACGTACCAGTAACCACTACAAGTATTATAAACCACTAGAGGAATAGGTACTCACTAGAGGTACCAGTATCCATTATCGGAACCTTATTACCACTAGAGGTACCGGAAAATTTGCCACTGCTATGGCTGTCGTGGTTACCGAGCCAGGCATTCCAGTAAGATACCAGTAACCATTAGCAGTAATCAGTAGATGCACTAGTAGCAAATAGAGGTACCTGAAAGCCACTAAGTGTACCATTAATCACTAGAGGTACCTGTAACAGCTAGAGCTATCAGTAACCACTAGAAGTACCAGTAACCAATATAAGTACATGATAACCAGCAGACGTACCAGTAATCACTAGAGGTACCAGTAACCAATAGAAGTACCTGCTAACCACTAGAGGTACCAGTAACCACTAGAGGTAAGAGTAATCAATAGAGGTATCAGTAACCAATAGAAGTACCTGTTAAGCACTATAGGTATCAGAAACCAATAGAGGTACCAGTAACCACTAGAAGTACTTGATAACCACTAGAGGTACCAGTACCCAATAGAAGTACTTGATAACCACTAGAGGTACCAGTAACCATTAGCGGTACCAGTAACCAATATAAGTACCTGATAACCAGTAGAGGTACCAGTAATCACTAGAGGTACCAGTAACCAATAGAAGTACCTGCTAACCACTAGAGGTACCAGTAACCACTAGAGGTAACAGTAATCAATAGAGGTATCAGTAACCAATAGAGCTACCAGTAACCACTAGAAGTACCTGATAACCACTATAGGTACCAGTAACCAATAGAAGTACCTGATAAACACTAGCGGTACCAGTAACCACTATAGGTACCAGTAACCAATAGAAGTACCTGCTAACCACTAGGGGTACCGTTAATCACTATAGGTACCAGTAATGAATAGAAGTACCTGATAACCACTAGGGGTACCAATAACCACTGTACGTACCAGTAATCAATAGACGTACCTGATAACCACTAGAGGTACCAGTAACAACTAGAGGTACAAGTAACCAATAGAAGTACCTGATAACCACTAGAGTTACCAATGACCACTAGAGGTACCAGTAACCAGTAGAAGTACCTGGTAACCACTATAGGTATTAATAACCACTAGAGGTGGCATAAACCTCTAGCGCTAACAGTAAGCACTAGAGGTTTCAGAAACCTATAGACCTACGTCAAACCAGTAGATGTAACTGATAACGACCACACGTACCACTAACTACTAGAACTTATTGATAAGCAATATAGGTACCTGAGAAATGTATAATCCGAATGACTGGCGTGGTTACAGAGCCACTCAACCCAGTTCGAAATCTTCAAAGCATCACTCATCGGGGATATACGTGGACATCCACCTAGACCACAGCAGATGCCGTGTTTGAACGGCCACACCATTAAAGGATTAAGATGACACAAGAACGGTTACTAGAACTAACGTAATGGAACTTTCCAGTTTATCCATCCATCATATGGCATCATAATCAACTACGTGACATGTATGATGAGGTCATAATCAATTACAGCACGAATGACTCGTTTTAGCTCGTCTTAAACGCTTAATAGTCCGACACGTTGTACGAATTTTATGTCTTTGCTATATAATAAAGACGATGTTGATTATTTAAAACTAATTTGACAGGGCACTGTTGCGCCCTATTGCTGCCATAGGCAACACTGTTGCTGCCATAGGCAGCAACAGCACCTTGTCAAATTAGTTTCAAAATATTCAACAGCTTACCTGTATAGTTTTCTGGAAATTGATAGCCAGGAGGTTCAGTGATAGATCGATTCCAACACGGGCGAGGTGTATGTGGAGCTTAGCTATCAATGGGCGGGACATAGCTAACGCGGAAAAGGTCCATTGCATCGAGAGTCCATTTGACAATGTGACTGACGAAATTACTATGTGCATACAGAAATCATGCAGGTGTCTCTGTATAAACATGTGCGCAATAACTGTGTCGTTATTCACTCCTCTGTGCCAATATCACTGCCGTGTATACAAGGATTATGTGGGCGCGTATCACTGTACTATTAATGTAATTCACTCATAGTTGAATGTTTGCATTGACAAACAGGAAAGCGTGGTGAATAAAGCTCATGTTGCTGATGGCTTATTCGGCAAACACGTCCGATAACGCGGGTTGCTGGGCCGGCACTGGTCAAATACACGGCGGTATCGGCCCAGTAACCCGCTTTATCGGTGAGTGCGTCAAGGCATGAGCAATGTAACTCACCACGTGGACCAGTCAATTTTCCCCCAAAATATTTAGCAGAATGTTTATTAAATAGTAAACACATATAATTCGCAGAAGTGACGGACTTAGCTATGGCATTCGTCACGTGAAGTCAGCCTACATGTGACGTAATTGACTGTGGCGTCATGTATTACAGAGTTGATTGCGACGTCAGTCTATATAGGACGTAATTGATTATAACGTCATATACTTGACTGACAGGTTATCTAGTGAGGCTTGCGTTTTCTGTTGATTATTTCGCGAATAATTTTGAGGAACCTTGTTGCTTCTAAAGCCAACAATATGCTTCAGTCAAATTGTTATGAATCTCAGCTCCACCCACGCTTTTCCCGTGTATCAAGCGATCCCTTCGCTCTCTTAATCTCAATTTCTAGGAAACTATAAGGTAAACTGTTGAATGTTTTGAAACTGATTTGACTGGGTGCTGTTGCTACCATGGTCAAAGGTAGTCTCAACATATGCAACAGCATGTTTATTAAATAGTAGACATAATTTGTACAACAACGCATAGTCCGTCATCAATTAAGCGTTCGTGACAAACGTATTTACGTCATTCATGGCGTACTTGATTATGACGTTAACCTACAGTTCATGTATTTGATTATGACGTCATGTGATTGATGGATAAACTGGAATCATCCATTGACAAGAAAGTCGATAGTTCTCCTTAATGAATGTCCAATTACAGGCGAAGAGACGACACTGTTTGCAAATTTACCACTGGAATGTATGATTCGTTTATAGAGCCAGTCATTCCAGTGGAAAATTTTCAAAGATAGTCTCATCATGGCGTGTACATGGACATTCTCAAAGATCACGTCAGGCGTCAGTTAGAGCCGACTTACCCATTAAAGTGTTTAATCGCATACCCAATGAGACAACCACATTTTTCTTACTCGTTAAAGTTCTCGTGCCGCATTAAATAGATACACTTTTTCCCGAAATATGTGTTGATTTATGTTCATATTACCCAGCATGCAACGTTAACGAGCCTGCAATTCTACCCAGCACGCAATATCCCGACTTCATAATCGTTGCAATTATTGGACGCCATTTTAGTTTCGCCTATCGCTGAACAGTATTGAAATACAGGCTGTCGAATATACTGCACTGAATACGTCCAACACACATACTTTTGCTTCAGGACCTGACTGACAAATAACTATTTGTACGTGCAGACGGGTTCTTTCTGTTTGAGAAATCCTGGCTTGTCCAGACAATAGACTAAACGAATATGACGTCTAATTGTTACAACGATTATGGAGTTAGAGCATTGCATGCTTGGTAGCATTGCACGCTGGTTATCATTGCATGATGGTTAACTTAAACAAAAATCAATAAACATCTCATATCGCCTGCAAAAGTGCCCATATTGAATGGAACGCGAGACGTTTAAAACCGCAACACTGTTTGTGTGTGGTGTCGCAAATTATTGACCACGGAGCAATGTACGCTATCTCAATCATTCCGTATTATTGACGCATGCTACGTTACTATCGTTACATAACACATTATTCGCGATATTAGCGAGTAATTTTTGTAATTAATTGTGCAAAGCCTATGCTACTCCGCCAATGGCAATGTAGTCCGCAAAATAAGTGCCAATTATGTGCTATAAATATCAAGAAGAAAGATAAGAACGTTAACTCGTATCAGGACACACATGGCGATATCTAGAGTGCATAAGCGCTCTCACATGGGGGGCAAATTGCGTATTTTCTTCGATGTATGCGTGCGCATGCACCATGACAAATTGTATGTTGCTGTGTTTACCGGGTACATACGCACGCGTGCCCATCGACGAGCTTCTATTCCTAAATAGTATGCTGAATGAAGCAAAATGTAATGAAATGAATTACCTACCGGTCAGTCTCTTTTCTTCATTTTCTCGCTAAATAGAGTTTGCATGGGGAGTGAAATGTGATTATAATTAATGTGGACCCTGCGGGATCCATCGGAACCCACTCGCGGTCTCTTTAAGCAACCCATCCCCTTTAAAAATAACTCAAATGCCAAATTTTGGTGGTTCCGCTTAGAATGAAGGATTCCAGTTTCTCAATCAATCATATGACGTCATATTCAACTAGGCCTACGTGCCATGAATGGCGTAGCTAAGTTTGCCACGAACGCTAATTTGATGAAGAACTAAGCGTTGCTGTACGAATTGTATGTCTTTACAATTTAATAAACATGCTGTTGATTATTTTGACACTAATTTGACTGGGCGCTCAGTTCCAAAATATGTAACACCTTAGCTGTATAGTTTCCTGAAAATTTATATTCAGGGAGTGCAGGGATCGATTGACCGCAATACGGACAACGCGTGGGTAGAAGTTAGGTAGAGATGGGCGGGGCGTAGCTAAAATTGTGTTCGTGAATAGATAACTGTGCATTGGGATTCAAAAAGATCTCGATAAAATGTTTCCTCACTGAAGAACAGCTCAGAGATAACTTAACATGTTTCCAAATCAAAAGGCAGCCATATCTTCCAATTCAATGGACCTTTCCATTTTTAGCTATGCCTTGGCCTTCTCTACCTACGCTCCACCCACACCTCGATCGTGCTGGGATCGATCGATCTCTGAACTCCCAGACTATCAATTTCCAGGAAATTATACAGCTTAGGCTGGTAAATATTTTGAAACTAATTTGGCTGGAAGCTGTTGCTTATTCAACAGCATGTTTATTAAACAGTAGAGTCATGCAATTTGTACAAGGTGTCGGACTATTAAGAGTTACAGCGTATGGGCTTGTCAAGTGATGACCTATTTACGGGTTCGGATCGATTGTTAAATACACAAAACATGTTTTTATTTAACAACAAATTATGACGTCATAACACGCACTTATGATGTAATACGCTAAAATACACACTTTCGGTTTCCGATTCACGCGCAATGACGTCATACTTAACACTCCCATAGAATCATTTATGACGTAATTATTATATGGTTATCCTACATGCCGCTTAGCTGATTATGACGCGATATGACGTCATTACTACGCTTGGAAGGTCCATTGCGGGCTTGTTAAGTGATGACGTATTTCCGGGTTCAGATCTATTGTTAAACAAGAAATACGCACTTATTATGTAATAAAGCAAACTACACGCGTCAGGTTTGCAATAGCGCGTAGTGACGTCATACTTGGCGTGATATTTAACAAGCCCATACCCAAAATATGCAACAAAACATTTCCTGCATTGTGTTCAAAATTGTACTATAGATCTAGTTCTATTTGTTTGGCCAAACATGTTAACATATTCAGGAGCCGTGGGACTTGCTGTCCCCAAAACTCCCAGATCCCCAAACGCACCACCATTCCATGGCTTAAGTCACATGCAAGTTAATTGTCATATTTGTTATATATGTGATGTGTTAAAAAAAAAAATCGTGACAATAACCGTTTCTCTCATTCATACAAAAACAACATCACCCTTGCCGTTGTCGGTGCCGTCGTCGTAGTGGTCGTCGTCGTCGTCGTTGTCGTGGTCGTCGTCGTCGTCGGTACCATCATCTGCAAATTGTAATTGTAAAATTATTTATAATTCACAGTCACTACAATTTTCGCTATCGAAACCACCACCATCATTTGGTCACCTGACCAGAATGGCCAAGTCAGCTTATGCCGTGTCGACCGTCCGTCGTCCGTCCGCCTAAATGGCGTCAACTTTCTCCTTAAACAACGTCTTCTCATGCACCTCTGAGGCGATCAAAATATATTTGGTAGGAAGCATTATTATGGCAGAGAGTGAAATACCATCTAGCGCAGGTACTGAATCAAGTTTGCTCACGCAAACTTAGTTGGCCAAATGGTTTGGTGGTCATCTCGGATGACCTACTTTTCACGAAAACGACTTCTCCAGAACCGCTGAATGGATCAGGCCGAAATTTGTTCAAGGAAAGTCGATATGTTGGAAAACATGACCGACGTGGACCAATCAATATGTAATGTGTTTGGCGCCATATTGGATTTTTTATTTAAAGGATTTTGAAGAAAATGTTGCTTTTGTCTAGGTCATTTGGTATACTAATTTCAAATATGCCTATTTCGAAACTGTCGGATAAACGGGTTGGCAACCATCTTGGATTGTTTTCCCGCCAAAAACTACCATACCAAAGCAATTGGAATTTAACAATATTTTCCTATCAAGAGCCACTTGGCGGATTTAATTATATTTACCAGGAAGCATCCTTAAGGCACACAAGATTGCTGGGCAACTATTTTGGATTTTAGCAGATTTTTAAAAACATCTCTGAAAACCGTTGTTGGGTTGTCTGAAAACTCATGAAACATTATCTAGGTCAGGAGCTGAAGCAAGTTTGTTCGAGTGCTCTAGTTTTGGCGAAAACGACTTCTTCTTCAGAACCGATGAATGGATTGGGCCTGAATTTGTGAAATATGATTAGGCTCAAAGCGCCATTAAAGTTTGTTCAAGGGATAGTTGATATGTAAAAAAATGACCACCATGGACCAATCAAAATGTGTCGTGTTTTGATTTTTTATTTGATCGATTTTGAAGCCAAAATTGGTTTTATATAGGTTTTTCGGTAACCTGATTTCAAATTTTCCACTTTTGAAACTGTCGGATAACGATTTGGTGGCCATCTTGGATGGTTTTTCCCGCCATAATCTCCCATGCTAAAGTACTAGGGACTTTGAACCGTCTTCTTCTCGAGAATCAATGGGCCGATTTCAATTATAATTGGCAAGAAGCATCATTAGGGCATACAGAACCAAGTTTGTTAAAATGAACGGATCAGCCAATTTTCCCGATCGGCAGATTGGATTTTAGTCGATGTTTAGAAAAATCTTCTCCTAAACCACTACGGTGATTGCTTCAAAACTCATGAAACATCATTTAGGGAAGGAGCTGAACCAAGTTTGTATGAGGGAACTTGATTGGGCAAATGCTTTGGCGTTCATCTTAGATAACCTAGGTGGTTTTTTTTTTGCGAAAACGACTTCTTCAGAAATGTATACATCAAATAATAAGGCGACCATGGACCGATCAAATGTTGGATTTCTTTATTTGGTCGATTTTGAAGCCAACATTGGTTTTCCATAGGTTTTTTCGTATGCTTATTTCAAATTTGCCACTTTTTGAACTGCCCGATACACGGTTTGGTGACCATCTTGGAGTATTTCGCCGCCAAATCTGCTGTATTAAGACAAATGGACATTTAACATGATTTCTTCTCGAGCCGTGCTTTGTATTATATTTCACAGAACGCATACTTATGACATGCAGGTACACATTTGTTTAAATGAAGCCGATCGGTCAATTTTGCTCATGGCCATCTTGGATTTTAGCACATTTTTAGCTCACCTGGCATGAAAGGCCAGATGAGCTTATTCCATGACGACCGCCCGTCGTCCGTCTGCATCTTTAACAATCTTCTTCTCCAAAACCGCACCGAGGGTAGATTTAAAGCTCATGAAATGTCGTTTAAGTCACACGCTGAACCAAGTGTTTCAAGGGAACTTGATTGACCCAATAGTTCGGCGACAATCTTGGATGACCTAGGTTTCGAGAAAACGATTTCTTCTCCAAAACTACTGAATGTATCGGGCCGAACTGTAGGAGATAAGGAGATAGGGACTAAGGGCCATTAAAGTATGGTCACGGGAAGTTGAGGCATAAAAATATGCCCGCCGTGAGGCAATCAAAATGTAGCCTGTTTGGTGGTCATATTGGATTTTTTATTTAATGGGGTTTGAAGCCGAAATTGGTTTTATATAGGCTTTTTGGTATTCTGATTTCAAATTTCCCATCTTGGAAACTGTCGGATAAACGATTTGACAGCTATTCTGGATCTTTATCTCGCCAAATGCTCCCATTTCTTCTTATCGAGAACCACTGTGCGGATTTAAATCATATTGGGCAGGAATCGTTCGTAGGGCATAGGGATCTAAGGCTGAAAGGAAGGCGATCGGCTATCTTTGATTTTGACCGACTTTTAGAAACGTCTTTAAAAATGTTCTCCGAAACCGCTCGGTGAAATGATTCAGATCTCGTAAAATATTATCTGGGGCAAGAGCTTAATCTAGCTTGTTCAAGGGAACATGATTAGCGAAATGGTTTGGCAGCCATCTTGCGTTAGGTAATTTTCATGAAATCGACTTCTCCAGAACTGCTGAACGGATCAGGCCACAATTTGATATGATTAAGGACTAATGGCCATTAGGATTTGTTCAAAGAAAGCTGATGCGTAAAAAGACCATGACCGCCGTCGGCCAATCAACCTGCAGCGTCTTTGGCCATGTTGGATTTGTTATTTAATGGATTTTGAAGACCAAATTGTTTTTATATTTGGGGGTTTGGGTATTCTGAAATCAGATTTGCCATTTGGTAACTGCCGGAAAAACGTTTTGGCGTCCATCTTGTATCGTTTTCGCGCCAAAGGTTCCCATGCTAAAGCAATAGGAAATTAAAAATATTTTTTCCCAAGAACGGCTGGCCGATTTGCTTAAGGCATACAGATGCAGTTTTTTTCAATGACAGCCGGTCGGATAATTTGGCCGGTGGCCATCTTGGAGTTTGTCTGACCTATTTAACAGCATTTAAAAATCGTCTTCCGAATAAGTTTGGCATGCTTGGGGGATCAATTCAAAATTCATGAAGGGTCATCTATGTCAACACCTGAACCAAGTTTGCCAAGGCAAGTTTATTGGCCTAATGCTTTAGCGGCCAACTTGCATGACTTAGTTTTTATAAAATCGAGTTCTACAGAATCGCTCAACGGATCAGGTTGAAATTTGGGATAGAATAATTAGGGACTAAGGGCCATTAAAATCTGTTCAAGGAAAGTTGATGCGTAAAGAGACATGGCCTCTGTGTTCTTGTTACAATACTGGCCAACTTCTTAGGTCCATTTGAAAAGCCGATGCCCCAGGTGGGCGATACAGCGTCCTTGGACCTCTTGCTCTTATTGGCAGAATTGGTGATGGTAGGTCGTGCTACAATACAACGAAAACACTCAGGTGGACCAAATATATTGATTCACAACGTAAACCCTTAAAGCGGAAACCCCCAAAACACAAAAGTTATTTATAATTTAATGAATATTATGTTGTATGTTCTGAAACCAATTTGACTGGAAGCTGTTGCTGCCTATGGCAGAAGTAGTATCCTGTCAAATGAGTTTCAAAATATTCGACAGCTTACATGTACAGAGACCTTGAAATTTGGAAACAGGGAATTTTGGGTTCAAAGGGCGCATAGAGTCTATTAGAATCGTGAAACACCGTGTATTTCCATGTAATAAGTGTCGTGTCTTATATACAATAACAAGCACACATTTGACTATACGAACGGATTTGCTGTCATTCACGCCAAATACATCGATTGATCGTATACTGTGTCTCGTCGTGGCAAACAAGGACATAAATAGATTATACGCCAGCCAGCAGAGTTAATAGCCTTGATCGAGGATGACAGACCAAAATCATAAGTCACAAGTGTTGGGTTTTACCATAAATCGCGTATGAACGCTCCTGGCTAAACACAATGAACCTCGCGCAGTTGATCAGTGTTGCTACAAAAGAATCTCGTCGCATCTGATAAGACAATATGCGCTTATGGTGTCGCTAGCTAGTCTATCCGTCCCTGCCTAGCTTCCTCTCAGCGATGTTTTAGGTCCGCTACCATTGTAGTTTATGATTAGAAATATATAGAGCTTCTTTACCCATTGCATGTTTATTGCTATTGACACAGACAGTTGTCAGTGTAGAGCAGGGATTGTGTGATATCAAAATCAAGGCGGATAATAGGAATGAATTCCGTTTTACAACGTTTCCAAACTCGCTTTACTTTGCCGTGTAAAATTAAAAAAACCTATCAGAATCAGAATATGTGTACGGGGTGGTATAATTTATATGACCTATCGATCCCAACATGCGCTAAGCGTGGGCGGAGCGCGGCGAAAGTGGCTGGGCATGGATAAAAATGGACGGTCGATACCCAGAAACGGACCCCTCTATTAAATGATATCAGAAAACAAATCACAAAGACATTACTATATTTTACATTGTAAATGTTTACGTTTCATCAAACACTTTACAATGCTGAACCTCAATAGGTAAGGTACATTCAGTCATGTTAAAATATGTAAATATTTTCCATCACCAAAAGGATTCTTTCTTTAATAGATGCATGCCATAAATTGAATTCTATAATGCTGGAATTGTGTCGAAAATATTAACATGTTTTCTTATTAATTGACTGTCCATTTGCAGCCCAAGAGAAGACTATTTTTGAAAATTGAGTTTTTATCTAGTGTTGAGTGTGAACTTGTAAAGCTTCCGTAAATTTGATGTATCCAAGATGGCCACCAGTGGACAACACAATCAGCTAAAATAATACAACGTTCATATCTTGTAAACCAGATGTGTTATAAGCAAGATTTTGCTGTCTGTTTACATTGTTTCAGACATGGACAATCGATGGTTAGTATTATGAAATGCGCACATGCTTTAGAAATATAGATCATAAAATCTGATAGCGATTGATAGATTTTGTATGATGCACTTTTATATAGTAAACATCATATGCATAACTAGTTGTTCATCAGAGTTGCACTTCCTGCATCATCTTGATCAATTGCCTGCTGCTGTGTATTGCTCTCTACAGCCGTTACACCTTTCTTGAGCTCCTACCATAAGCAGAAACGATTAGCGATACTGCAATCACACGTTTGCGATTTCCATGACAAGTCCCGTTCCACCAAAAATCTTATTAATATATCCAACTCTCCTGGGCTAGACGGGTATCTTCTTACAATGTAAGCGGGCTGATGGGTGAGCGATTTAAACCCTCGTGCTGTGACCACCCATGTGCATCAGATCAAGTGCCACTGGGTCTGGGTCTAGCATATACCTCCACAAATTACATGTACATTCGGACCATATTCATCAAGCAGGCTTTACAAATAGGAGACAGCTACCCTGAGCTGCACATCGCATTAATCTGTCTATAATTTACCTGCTTTTGACATGGAATAACATCGCGACTACACAAGATCTGTTACCATAAATGACGCGGCGTGTTGTATAACGTTGAATAGAGGTATGCTGACATCACCTACATAGCTGAGAGAATACTGCCTACTGTATTATTTCAAATGCTTTTCCACTTCCGAAATGTGATGCCATAGTATTACATTCAGCAAGACCGTGTGTAGTTAAACACGCGTGCATGATAGTCCGGCGCTAAGCCACATTTGACTTGATGTCGCTTAATTCACGACTTTGAGCTCGTGAAATCTTCGTGGCCTGACTGGAAATATCACCATGATAGCAAAAGCTAGAACAAGAACAAATATGTCTGTATCGTCTACTACTAAACGCAAGCGGTGAGCCTTCTCATTTGCAAATGTGTGCGTACTGGGAGGAGTCACTTGCCTGCGAATTTGAGCCATATCTTGATAAGCTTATCGCTGTTCACCTCCATTGAGCCAAAGTTCTCACCAGAGACAGCAGGTGTGTAGCGCATGGAGTCGTCCGTGTGTGATGAAATATGTTCAGGTCAATTGTTAGTGCTGTGTAGCTGGTGTCAGACAGAATAATGTTATGTGAATATAGCCGCGTAGCATTGCGTAGTGTCCAATCCCCGTGTGTGTTATTGTCTCTGCAATAACGAGTAGACTCATTACGACACGAGTAAAAAACAATGTAGCCATCATTTGACTACAGACGATTGGAAAGCTATTAATGGAACGGTACAGAATGGTCCATGCAGTGCCACTTGCTAGCCACGCGACTACCCAACCCACCCACCCACGCCCTCAACCATCCCTATCACTGCACAATCAGCCAGCTGTCTCACATGCCTGATGAGTCTACAACAAGGATAGCTTCCTGGTTTGGTTTTGTTTTAACATCGCACATACGGCCATCTGCATGACACATTGATGTTGAGTAAGGTGCTAGCTCTTGAGCTATGATTTTTTTTATGCCAAGGCAATGAGAACCGGACTGCGCGCATACGGTTCTAAGGTAGTTTGCTTCTGTGCCATATACTCTTACGTCCACGCAGTAGTGTTCTTATTTGACAATGGCATACTGTTCAATAGCTGCAATTAACCTTTCCCATTACAGTATACCCATAAAGTATTCGAGTATACCCATAAAGTTTCTCTCACATACCAGGCCAATCCATTTCTGGTTGAGAGAATGCACAAACGAATGAATGAACGAACGAACGAACGAACGACTGAACAAATTAACGAACGAACGAACGAACGAACGAAAGACTGAATGAAAGAACGAACGAATGAACGAAGGAACGAACGAACGAACGAACGAACGAACGAACGAACGAACGAATGAACGAACAAAAGAACCAATGAATAACCATACGAATGGTTGAATGAATGAATTGTATGAACACTGAATGAACGAATGTACGAACGAACGCATGAATGGATGAACGAACAAACGGATGAACGATCAATGACCAAATGAAGGAACGAACGAATGAAACACGATTGAAAAACGAATGAACGAATGTATGTATGAACGAACGAATGAACGAACAACCGAATGAATGGACGAATGCACGTTCGAACAAACGAACAAATGCACGAACGAATGAACTAATGAACCAATGAATAAATAAATGAATGAATTAATGAAGGAAACTCATGAATGAACACACTAATGAACGAACGAACACAGAACTGAAGGAGTATATGAGTGAACAAACAGACGAATCAGAGAATGAATGAATAAATGAACGAATGAACGAATGAATTTATGCATGAATGGATGAATGAATGGATGAATGGATGAATGGATGTATGAATGAATGAATGAATGAATGAATGAATAAATGTATGTATGGACGGACGAATGAACGAACAACCCAATGAATGGACGAATGCACGTTCGTACAAACGAACAAATGCACGAACGAATGAACTAATGAACCAATGAAAAAATAAATGATTGAATGGATGAAAGAAACTCTTGAATGAACACACAGTAATGAACGAACGAACACAGAACTGAAGGAGTATATGAGTGAACAAACAGACGAATCAAAGAATGAATGAATAAATGAACGAATGAACGAATGAATAAATGAATAAATTAATGAATGAATGACTGAATGAATGAATAGATGGATGAATGAATGAATTAATGAATGAATGCATGAATGAATGAATAAATAAATGAATGAATTAATGAATTAATGAATTAATGAATTAATGAATTAATGAATGAATAAATAAATAAATGAATGAATGAATGAATGAAGAATGAATGAATGAATGAATGAATGAATGAATGAATGAATGAAGAATGAATGAATGAATGAATGAATGAATGTGTGAATGGACCAATGAACGAGCAAACGAGTGCATGAAGGAATGAACAAACGAACGAAAAAACAAAGGAATAAATGGACGAATGAATGAACGAACGAACGAACGAACGAACGAACGAACGAACGAACGAACGAACTGCAATTGACAAGTTCAATATGCATGTTAGAGTTTATTTTAAATATGGCCAATCCTCATATCGCATGCCATCACAAGTAACATAATACTCAAGATGGTGACGATGAATATACATACATACATGCATCAAATTATTTGTTTAATTGGATGACGCTGTCTTAACAAACGCGATTACCCGCAACATGCATTCATCGTTGAAGGCACACACTAGGAAACATCATCTGAATAAAAGAGGGTCAGTCCCGGAAATAAAACTATAAGAAGAAGATAGTAGATGAAGAAGAAGAAGAAGAAGGAGAAGAAGAAGAAGAAGAAGAAGAAGAATAACAACAGCAACTAAAACAGCAACAACAACAACAACAACAACAACACCACCACCACCACCACCAACAACAACAACAACAACAGCAACAACACCAACGACAACAACAACAACAACAACAACAACGACTATAACAACAACAAAAATACCAATAACAATAACAACAACAAGAACAACAACAACAACAACAACAACAACAACAACGACTTATTACGAAGGTAACATAGTTGAAAGAGGTAACATGATGACGATGTATTCTGCAGATTTCAGTTCTTTGAATCTTGAAGGTCAGGAATCTATGTTCCATGGCAGTGATACAAGTTGAACATTTTGAAGCCAGTTCTAACATATATTTGATCAGATATCCATGGAACGCAGTTTACTGGGCCGATTTTTTTATCAATACAGCGACGTCTTGGCCAACTTGTTACATGCATTGGCATAGAAGGGGAATGGAGGAATCAAGTGTTAGCTATGTTCCGCCCATCTCCAGCTAAGTTCCACCCACCCGGTCTATCACAGCACTATATGAATCTCAATTTCCAGAAAACTATAGGTAAGCTGTTGAGTATGTTGAAACAAATCTGACCGGGTGATGTTGCTGCCTATAGTCAATAGCATCTTTATGAAATTGTAGAGGCATACAATTCGCACAACAGCGCTTAGTCCTTCGTCAATTATGCTTTCGTGACGAACTTATCTCCGCCATTCTTGATGTAATTGCTTATGACATCAGCCTGCACGCCACGTAGTTGATTATGGCGTCATATAATCGATGAATAGACTGGAATCCGCCATTGATACGGCAACCCCTAGCCTGTCTTCAATTATGCATTCGCGACGTATCTAACTACGCCATTCATGACGTCATTGAATATGACGTCATCGTACACGTCACCTAGTTGATTGTGACGTCACATGATGGATGAATAAACTGAAATTGC
The DNA here is from genome assembly GCA_034401795.1 of Chaetoderma sp. LZ-2023a. Taxonomy (NCBI): domain Eukaryota; kingdom Metazoa; phylum Mollusca; class Caudofoveata; order Chaetodermatida; family Chaetodermatidae; genus Chaetoderma; species Chaetoderma sp. LZ-2023a. Next base: position 121,713,504 of record CM067374.1, on the reverse strand, counting down.
CCATTGGTCATGTGGTTCCTATTAGTATGGTAATCATTATAGACAATTATATCTGGTATGTTTGCATTTACGTGACAGGTATCGAATATGCCACACACGCCAGTAGGCCGATACACATCATTCTTTACTATAACGTTTCTAATCGCTGATGCAGACATTGGAGATAGAAAATGCTAAAACCGTCATTTTTACCGAAGCCAATTAAGTCAATGACCCAAAAATAAAACACCAGCATTGCGTGCGTCATCGTCACCTCGATGGCTTTTAAGACGCGCCAGCTTTCATTAAAAAGCAATTTATGAACAGTAATTGAATAACAAATCAAGCGGGGTAATAATTCTGTCTCTTATCAGCAATAAACGTCGCCCCATCTTGGCTTTGCATGGCAGATGTTTGCCTAGAGGTGGTATCGTCTGACTATTGAAAGGAACAATGGTTTCTTAGAGATAACTGAGTGTACAAGACTGAAGTTTGCCACTTTCTGTATCAGACGATTACAAAAAATATTATACGGGCTGAAACACCATACATGTTTTATTTACTGATACAATGTTAGTGAATAGCAGACACATCTTCAGATATGGACACATAATAATCGATGCTTGAATGATTTTAACCAGTTAAGCTCCTGGGCAAATCTCAAGATTCTATATTCTACAAGATCATAAAGATCAAATAATAGTATGAAATGTCTGTTGCTGAAAGTAGTTTTTGTATATAGAACAACAACTTACAGCAATGTCAATTTTAAATGGAACTTGAATGTTGGTTAATAAAGAATATACATTTATTAGCCCACCGATATTTCAGAAGTACATGTAAATAGATTATCCATGCGTACTTTCTTTATTTATCTACCTAATGGCTATTTAACATATAACATGTTATTTAAAAATGAACCATTTCACCTATGCCAACCAGATAATCCAATTTTTTATCCTGGAGCAATTATCATGTTTAGTACTCTGAAATTAATTTGCAATGAAGCAGTTGCTGTCTTAGAAAGCAATAGCTTCTAACCAAATTAGTTTCAAAATATTCCATTAATTTCCTATACGGTTGCTTGGAAATTTATAGAAAGAGCGTTTCATCGGTGAAAGGGTGACCTGTTGATTCTAAAACTCTGGAGTATAAGATTCAATATAAGAACTATTCCATTGAATATTTTGAAATCGAGTTGGCTGTTGCTGCCTAAAGGCCTAAGGCCATGCTGAAAGACTGTTGTTGTCTTACAAGAACAACAGCTTAACAGACACAGAGACCTTCAGAATTAAGTAGTTAAACAGGAGATACCATGTGTGGCTGTTTCATTCTGGCTGTTTCATATATTAAAAATATTTGGAAGCAGAATTGTGTGGTTGTTTGCTGAGCGTATAAGATACCTCTGTAATACACATGTAATAGTCTATTACCTATTACTTTTCAGGCAGTTACTATTACTATTACTATTACAATGTAAAATTAACCATCTATTTATATTACTATTACTATTACATGGAAATCGGCGTAATAGCGTATTACTATTACTATTACATATTACTATTACCCCATCCCTGGCGTTAATTACATTATTGGATTTCTGTTTTAGAATTATTCTACCCTATTATTTAAATTTTATAGGGCGATTAGTTTCCTAACAAATTTAAGCAATGTACTAAATGGCCAAGGATGGACCCATTGCATATTCTTAGAAGTTCCTTAGTGCGTGTTTGTACTTATGATATTGTATTGTGGCAAATATGTTATCCTTACGACAGTGTATTTGCTACAGTTATAGAGATAGTGTTTTTATTCATCCTTGTTATTACACACGGTATATATTCTGGCCATTCTGTTGCTTTTTGTCCATCATTTAGTCTCAATTATCAATTTTTGGTCCTAATGTGAAAAAGTGTAATGAGGTCCGTAACCATTTAACCCTCGAATCTGTTCAAGACAAATTGAATTTTCCAATAGAAAATATCCATTTGCAGATCAAGAGAAGAATATTTTTGAAAATTTGCCACTGGAATGATATACTAGGATATAATGGTACCGTAGCAATAGTACTACATGACCAATTAATTCCTTTATAATAACTATCTGGTGGTATTAGATTCAGAGATAATATATTTAGTAACGTGTAAAACCAAGCAGATATTTGCTTAATTAAGACAGAATAACAATTGGCTTACAGTTTGCCAGCAAACGTTATGACCATTACCCACAGTAGTACCGGGTTGTGTATTCGTGAGTGTCGTCGTTCATAATTGCAGAATTATCTCCTTGACTACGCTGACTGAATGCCGGTTAAAGTAATCAGTCATAAAGGTAACATCGCGCTTTTCGCCTTTGACAGATAACCTTGAGCCGCATCGCGTTGCGGGCTGACTAAGACGTTATAGTATTAGCAATTGTGTGTGAAAAGCGAGAGCTAATCTGATTTGTTAAGACCAACTCATAAATCATCTCCAGCCACTGACATCCATTTTATTCCGGTCACAATATTACAACAGTAAAGTACACTTTCTGGTGCAGAGAATAGATCTCCTAAGCTCCGCCCACTTTGTATGTGCGGTTGAATCGAGTTTAACAGATTGAGTAATATGTTGAATATTTTGAAACTAATATAACTACGAGCTGTTACTGTCCATGGCAGCAACAGTTCCCAGTCAAATAAGCTTCAAAATATTCAACATATTATTTAAGAAATTGTAAATTTATCAAAAACATACACGTCGCGGACTTTCCTGATGGCCAATTGCCATGTTTGTAACGGACTTACGTTAATTGGATCGATGGCGCAGATACTTGAGTGATTGACTGTCTCAATTCAATAACCAGCCGCTTTACATATCCGTCTGCCGAATAAAACAGTTGCACTTCTTATAAAACTGAATGATTCCAGCTTATCCATCAATGATATGACGTCATAATCAATTACGTAACTTGTAGGATGACGTCATAATCAATTAAGCCATGAATGCTGAACTAATTTCTGGAAACAGATAGTCGATCGACCACAACACGTGTGAAGATGGGCGGAGCTTATCTAAAGATGGGCGGGGAATATCTAAAACTGGATTCCTCCATTCTGGACAATAATCATCTAAATATAAATAATACATTCGGTGATATGCCGAATTATAATGTGTGCCTGAATAAGCGTAGCTCTTTGTTTGATATGTGTGTTATGAATACATGTCTAGCACAAACATTTTTTTACCCTGAACATGTTCTCGACATAAACTTGTACAAACAATGTGTGCTCTGGTAGACGATTGAACATGAATGCTGACATATCTGCTAGAAATGGCTTTAAGCCGGTCAAAAGATTTCTGGTCGTATTGACTTGAAATGTAGATTCGACGTTCAAAGAGTTAGAATCTCTGGATTCTTGGTCACGTTTTAACGTGTTCTAATATAATATGTGCCTGTCTATGACAAATAGGTAAATGCTCAGCTATTTTAACGTGTCTGCTTTCAATGAGATTTCAACATTTCTCCTTGTTCTTCGTTATTGTCTCGTTCACGGAAACCCACGAATAGAGAATTCCGTGAGATAAATTGTATTGCGCTCTCAAGTTCTTATCTAGGGCCGAGCTCTTTGGTCTACAACGGCGTCATCGTACATCCCGATGCCATCGTACATCGCGGTGGCATCGTACATCACGGTGTCATCGTACATCACAGTGTCATCGTACATCACGGTGTCATCGTACATCGCGGTGGCATCGTGCATCGCGGTGTCATCATACATCGCGGTGTCATCGTACACCGCTGTGTCATCGTATATCGCAGCATTCATAAGATCTGAAAAAATCATCTTCAAATGCGCTACAGATTCCTAATTATTACCTCGATATATATATATATAGTTGACATTTATCTTCCAATGTAATCTAATTTCCGTGAGCGATTCTCTTTTCTTCAGATGCTGTTTCCTATGATGTGGCATTACTGATGCACGAATGCAGTGGGTAATCAGGTTTATTTAGACAGCGCTAATAAATCACCGAGATAAGTGTTTATTTTGTAGGAAGGCCCTGGTAACATGAAGCTCGATATTCTGCTAGAAAAAATGTTTCCGTATGAAGACATATACACATAAATTCATTGATTGATTCATTCATTCATTGATTCATTCATTCTTTCATTAGTTCATTCATTGATTCATTCATTGATTCATTCATTGATTCATTCATTGATTCATTCATCGATTCATTCATTGCTTCGTTCATTCATTGAATCATGTATTGATTGATTTATTCATTCATTGATTTATTCATTCATTGATTCATTCATTCATTGATTCATCCATTTAAAGAGTCATTCATTCATTCATCCATCGATTCATTCATTGATTTATTCAACCATTGATTCATTCATTCATTCAATCATTCATTCATTGATTTATCCATTAATTGATTCATTCATTCATTGATTCATTCATTGATTCATCCATTCATTGATTGATTCATTCATTGATTCATTCCTTCATTGATAAACTCATTCATTGGATCTTTCATTGATGGGTCGATTGTTTGATTGATTGATTGATTGATTGATTGAGTGATTGATTGATTGATTGATTGATTGATTGATTGATTCATTGATTCATTCATTGATTCATTGATTCATTCATTGATTCATTGATTCATTCATTCATTCATTCATTCATTCATTGATTTATCCATTGATTGATTCATTCATTCGTTGATTCATCCATTCATTGATTCATCCCTTCATTGATTCATTCATTCATTGATTCATTCATTCATTCATTCATTCATTGATTGATTCATTTAAAGAGTCATTCATTCATTCATTCATCGATTCATTCATTGATTCATTCAATCATTGATTGATTCATTCATTCAATCATTGATTGATTGATTTATTCATTCTTTCATTCATTCATTGATTCATTCATTGATTCATTGATTCATTCATTGATTCATTCATTCATTCATCCATTCATTCATTCATTCATTCATTGATGTATCCATTCATTGATTCATTCATTCATTGATACAATCAGTCATTGGATCTTTCATTGATGGGTTGATTGATTGATTGATTGATTGATTCATTCATTCATTGAATGATTGATTGATTGCGTGATTGCTTGATTGATTGATTGCTTGCTTGATTGCTTGTTTGATTGCTTGCTTGCTTGCTTGATTGATTGATTGATTGATTGATTGATTGATTGATTGATTGATTGATGATTGATTGAGAGAGTGAGTGAGTGGGTGAGTGAGTGAGTGAGTGAGTGAGTGGGTGGGTGGGTGGGTGGGTGGGTGGGTGGGTGGGTGGGTGGGTGGGTGGGTGGGTGGGTGGGTGAGTGAGTGAGTGAGTGAGTGAGTGAGTGAGTGAGTGAGTGAGTGAGTGAGTGAGTGAGTGAGTGAGTGAGTGAGTGAGTGAGTGAGTGAGTGAGTGAGTGAGTGAGTGAGTTATCCATTCATTCATTCATTCATTCGTTTTTATATTCATTCTATGTTTGTTCAGTTAGTCGATTTGTAAGTCAATCGGTCATTCGTTTGGTCGATTGGTCGGTCAGTCGTTTGCTAGATCGACCAGCCAGCTAGCTAACTAGCCAGCTATCCATCCATCCAGCCAGCCAGCCATCTACCCACACGCGTACCAGCCAACTCTCTCACTCACTCTCGCACACACGCACGCACGCACACATGAACGAACGCACGCATGCAGTCACTCACGCACGCACGCACGCACGCACGCACGCACGCACGCACGCACGCACGCACGCACGCACGCACGCACGCACGAATGCACGCACGTACACACGCACCAGCACCATCCATCCATCCATCCATCCATCCATCTATCCATACATTCATCCATATCCAAACATCCCGCCCCACCCACGCACCCACCTACCATCCCAAACGCACCCACCCACACATACCTACATAAAGTGACCCATCCACCCTGCCACTCACAAAACCCACTCACCCACGCACCCATTCACTCACGGACCCACCCACCAACCCGCCCAGACCCACACACCCAGCTATCTATTTACCAATCCACACCCAACCCGCTAACACGCTAGCACGCACTCACGCACGCACGCATTAAGCATAGTATTATCTTTGTCTATTAATTGACATTTCTCAAGACCACTGCAGAAGCCGTTTTTGGCCGGCTTGAGTGCTAAAGTGTTAGAGCCTACTAGCTTTGAATCTACTTTTTCTTGATTATACAGACTAACACGGATACTTATCTACTAGTGTGTTTGCCGCATGTTGATGTATTCAGTCTGTCTCGCATATGTGGCAATTATTCAGAAGATGAAACATCTAACCTACCAGACAACATTACAAATTACACAAGTGTCCATGAAGCAACACAGGACATATATAATGTGTGCCGAGACAGATGAATTACACGTAATCTTTTTCTATTGTTTGCCCCAAAAACGATATATTTGTCTGGAATCGTGTGCATGGACCTGATAGGGAATATAAATATAGAAAGTGTAGATCTGCCGCGTGTCGGAGACACTACACACACTGATCATTTTAACACAGCTCTAACTCCTTTCCCGGAATCTCATGTTTAAGGTAATGCATTTATATTGCTGTGAACTCTACGGGACCGCATGCTTTAAGCGTTGTGCATCTCGTCCCATATTCATTTGAGAGGATAAGCCTGTGACAGTGCACCCACGTGCGTGCGTGCGTACGCGCGTGGGTACTTTCGTGCGTGCGAGCGTGAGTGAGTGAGTGAGTGAGTGAGTGAGTGAGTGAGTGAGTGAGTGAGTGAGTGAGTGAGTGAGTGTGTACGTGCGTGTCCGGAGCTGCATCTAATAAACTGGTGATTCGATTTGGTTCAAATTGGCACAACGAAGGAATGGATTTTGGCCATGATTCAGATAAAGGTGTCCTGAATATCTCGGAAACTATTGGTCAAATTTGGCTCACCCTTTAAGACAAGAAAGCACGCGACCGCACTCTAGGACACCATTGGGTGTGAGAGGAAAATATCCGGAATATCAGAACAAATCCGGACGATCCGAAAACTTTTTATCATGTGACACTAACTAGAGTCTGCAATCTCTGAGCGCTCTTGCTACTTAATATATCGTCAAGATGGAGATGGCAAGGTATATAAAATAATAACCTGTCATTGTCTCGCATGGGAAGCAGACATTGGGATCACTAATTCCGGCGTCGTCGCTAGCGGCGGCGTCGTTGGCGGGCGGCAGCGGGGCCGTCTGTCATTTGTGCAGTTTTGGTTAAGGTTTTTAAATCAACTTATTTTTCTACACTGGCTCATCCGATCGCAATTGAACTTTACAGCATACTATACAGGGGTGTGATCTACATAACAACAGATTTAATGTTGGGGCATTCTAACTATTTTGTTCACGGTTTTGGACTCTGACTTTTTTCATGCAATTTGCCAGTTCACTTTTGGTTAAGGTTGTTTAATCAACTTATTTTTCAACAGTTGCTCATCCGATCTCAATATAACTTCACAGAAGTGATCTATACTATACAGTGTAAATATCTGGATTTAGATCTAGGAATGGTGAGGACGTAGCTAGCCTCGATATTGCTGGTTCCTGTCCTAACCATCATTTGCATATGACCTCTTGACATGGTGAGACCTAAGACCAAATCTTCTGTTAATCTTCTTAGTAGTCTTTTTGATGGATTCGTCGCAGTCATAAATATCTTCTACGTCACGACAGCGGCATCGTGATTTATATATATTATTTATGAGAAACCGTTTATGTAATATGTGTGCGTGTGTGCGCGTGTGTGCGTGCGTTTGAACATGTACGCACTTGTTTTCATCTATGTAGCAAATAGCATGTATATAGATAGATGAGCGAGATGACATAGTCAGGAGCGCGTGATGTGGTAACCCGTTTTATGATGTGTGCTGGAATACGATATATGTTTAGATTATAAATGAAGGACGGGCGAACAGACAAGAAGGAATGATAGAATAGTGGAAGGAGGAATGAGCATTTACATCAGCAATGGCGCGGTTCTATAGCGAAGACAACTAGTGTTATTGTTAACAAATGCAGCGTGAATGGAATGAATTTGGATGAAATATTTACTCACCTTTGGACAGCAACAAATGCAAACTGTTTTGAATACAATTCGTGACAACGAACACGAACTATCGTAACGACAAACGCAAAATATTTATTGGTTCGTAACAACGAATGCAAACTATTGTATTTTTAAAGGTCAAACGCATTTCATGATGGTGTTATAGAATCTATCCGGAATCCAAGCATGGTTAGTTAGGCCTATATGAAATACTGGTTTTGCTATTACTGAATGAATTTTTATGCTATGCATATTAGCGGTTGTATATAAAATGCGGCTGAGAATTGACTGTTTTAATACGGGATTGCTTTATGAACAATCGTAGCTATTTAGGCAGTCAATGTTCGGCAATGTACAGCAAGAAATGCTAATTTTGAGAACTTTATGACTGGAAATATCTTGAGCAGATGCAATGGATAAATGACCGGTTTTCTAGTACGATCGAACTTTGTCAGGTTCTGCTGACTCATGTGCTGCGTGGACTACGGATTTTCCCGAGACCAGATCCGTAGTACGTGCTAGGTCAGAGATCATTGAATGAGGATGTTCTGCGGTGCTGTGCCCGTCATGTTACCAAAGCCTAAATAGACAAACCATGTATGAACGAATCCTAGGGATTCAGATAGAAGACCGTGGCCGAGCTGTCAAGCTAAACAATAACATGAGACTATGCTTGGAATTACAACATCATGACGTCAGTGTGGTGCAATATTAACAAGATGTTGTGATATATCCTTCAAAATGGTTCCAGCGACAACTAGTTAGAACTAGTCGAACACATTCATCTTCAAGAGAGTTTGTGGGGATTCTATTAGGCGAGCAATAAGGGTTGCCCAATCAGAATCCGAACTACCGCTTTTGCTCCTGGTGTGTGACGATGGTCATGAACACCCTTTTGTATTATATACGGCGCAGTCGACAGTGCTGCGGGATCCTGATATCAGTGTACGTATTCGTAAGCATCTGCTCAGTATATAAACTAGTTAATCTTCGCAAGTCTTGAGTTATTATTTGATAATTGGTATTTGAGTTTGTATACGTAAAGTTAGAATTAGTTTTCAGTCTGCAATACGACTTTTTACATACCTTGTCATATTAGTTGTTAGTTTAAAAGAAAATCTATTCGTTAAACTTTCAATCAAAGCGTTATTCTAATCCGTGGTTAGAGAAAGACTTTTCCGACACACCTGAGAATCTTCAGCAGTCAGAGATATGCCAGTACATCCGCATAATCAGGTTTGTATCAGTCATAATTGTAGCATCACAACACCGATCTTTTAATCCGAGAACGGATGCCGAACTTCTCAACAGGGGTACGATCTACATAGCAATAGATTTAATTTTGGGACATTTTGACTCATGATTTTGGACTTGGCCATTATTCATGTATTTTCCCAGTACACTTTTGGTTACGTTTTTTTAAATCCGATCTCAATAAACCTTTAAAGAAGTGATCTATACTATACAGGGATGTGATCTCCATAATAATACATTTCATTGTTGGGAATTTTAATAATTTTTTCATGGTTTTTTGTTAAAGTTTTTAATGAGCCATTCCTTTTCAACAACGGATATCAACAAAAGTGTACTGCAGCCTGATATACTATACAGGGGTAATATCTGCATCATTACCTATTTCATTTTGGAAAATTTCTCCTGATTTTTCACAGTTTTGGACTTTGATTTTTGTTCATGGTTTTTGTGTTACGGTTGTCTATGGACCTTGTAACTGAGCTATGGTCATTGCGATTTCACTAAAACTGTGGGCTATGCAATAGATGGGTACGATCTGCATCATTCCTGATAAGAGTTTGGCAATTTGTACTACTTTTCTCACGGGTTTGGACTTTGAACGTGTTCAAGTTTGTTTTGTTGTGGTTTTTATGGACCACTCATTTTCAGCAATGTCTCACCAGATATCAACACAATTTTACAGCAGAGTTATATACTATGCAAGAGTACTATCTGCATCATTATTAGTTTCATTTGGAAAAAGATTTTAAGATCAGATTATCCGCCGTTTGGTAAAATTGTCCATGTTTGTTTGGTTACACTTGTTTGTTGGCGCATTACTGAATATGTGTATTACAAACCATGCCAGTTTACTTTGCCAATCGACACCATTCATGCCTTTACAGGCGAGACATTGCACGCTTCAGCGTTCTTGTTTTTTAAAATAGCATGTACATGCCATTGTTTCTTTAACCTTCCCTTGGCCTGCCAGATGCGCTTTAATTTTGTTGCAAGTCTTTTTAACTCGACACCCCGACGTCAGCGATCATTGTTCTCTCTATGCTGCGTCTAATGGAGTAGTATTCGTCCAATTCTCCCACATCAAATTGCACCCCCTTAGAGACAATCTTGCATTTGCCTCGACGAATGTGTCCTATGTGTTATAAATAAAGCTAGGAGAAGGGAGGAATCCAGTTTTAGCTATGCCGCGCCCATCTCTCGCGAAGCTCCACCCACACTTTGGCCGTGTTGGGATAAATCGATCGCTGGGCGCTCTGAATCTCAATTTCCAGAAAGCTATACAGCTTAGCTGTTGAATATTTTGAAACTAATTTGACTGGATGCAGTTAAAATTAGTTTCAAAATATTCGACAGAATGTATGTTAAATAGTAAAGACATACAACTCATACAACTTGCCGGACTACTTCTCGTTTAGGCCGAACTAAATCGAACCATTTACGCTGTAATAGATCATGACGCCATCCTACACTTCACATGGTTGATTATGACGTCAGATGATGGCTAGATAAACTGGAAAGATTCTTCAGGATAACAACAATTCCTCGAATTTCCTGACGATATTCTAGTAGTGACTGATTGGGAGGGCGATAACCGCATGGTAGCAGCAAGAGAGTAGCACAGAAACTAGATGTTATTCCATTTAAACAATAACCATTGCCGAATGTTGTTGTCAATGGCTAGAGCTCTATTATTGAAATCTCTCAGTTTACATTACGTGTTTGGCAAGAAACATGAAGAAATAATCAGGAAACAAACTAGCCAAAAAGGATTTTGCAAAGATACATCGTTGAATGTATTTGCCTCTCTTCATTTATTCATTCGTTGCACGGTAGGGGAAATCAATCTTTTCTGAGTCATTGCTTGTTCGTTTGGCCATTGCATTTATGCTGTCAGTCGATTGCGATTAAACGACTTGGTAGTCTTTATAAGCCGCCATTGACTCTTTCTATATGGCTAAATGATTATGTTTTCCGATGGAGTAGAATTCAACCTGCAGATGGTTGTTCTGATGGACAAATGGTTATTTTACGAATTGCTTGTCTGTATTTATAAAGAGAATCGGATGTAGGGACATCATGGTCCATGTTCTCAGTAATTCAGTAATCTCGTTGGGATATATATTTCGAAAGGCAATGGTTCTTAGTCTTAGATGCAATTTGTCTTTTTGTTGTCCATATACGATAATCGATACTCGTTAATAATTTATTCAGTCAGATCTGGACAGGTTTAGGTATGAGTTATCAATCTTGATCCGTTCTGACCTCAGTGCTACACCATTTCATTCCAATAAAACGGAGGCATTTACGGATATATATCATTGTCCTTTCGGATCTCCAAATAATGTTAATATATAAACATGCTTATGGATATTGAGGCATTGCGTGTTCCCTGTTGATATTAAGGACAACTGGTTATACAATCACGGGGTTTCAACTACGCATCCCTGAGGCTGCCATTATCTAATTTGATTCTGTGGTCTATGAATTCTAATTTGTGTTCTACTTAGAAAGGACACTACAATAAACCGTATACCGTATATGCTTCTGTTCAACTTACTTTGAAAAATAGCAATGCCATTTATTTTTGTCGTCTATACATCGTCACGAATCTCTACTGCACCAAATTACTGGGTAGTTGAGTAAACGTGCAATGAGCATGCTGTAATTCATATGCATGTACTACATGATTTCAAAAATATTAGTCATACTTGTCGAACCGTCAGAAATTTGATTTACTACTATTCTCGATATTGCTGCCAATCCTCCTCTCACACCATCGTCCACAATAGGTACTATGTGTGGGAATAGATATAAAGACACCAACCACCACCAGCCACTCACTCTATGCATAATTGTATATATACTGACCGAGTTCACAAGAACTGCTTTATTGATGTAATGACATTTGCATCACATCTATAGCCAATCAGCTCCATAATTCAATCATATCTGTGTCAGTGGACAAGCAGACCATGTTCCATGGTTGTGTGCCGATGGAGATGAGATGGAGTTGAATTTGTGGATGTTATTATTTCGCTGTTGGTTATTAGCAGTCTCGCATTGGGTGTGAGTGCATAAGTTGACAGATGACGCATCTGCGCTGCATGATGTATTATTGTAGTGCATATGAGGTTCGTAGATGCACTTTCACTGATATCCTATTATGATGATAGTATTACTCAGATGATTCATCAACCCGCCACTTGTGTTTTTCTGTGTTCTTTCATCTATATTATTTAAATGCATTTACTCATTACCTACCATTTTATTTCAAGAACCTGTCATACTACACCAAAAGACAATAAGGAAAAACTCAATCTGCTCCCTTTGTTCCCTTTCATTTAACGAATTAATAGATGCGCTGAAAACTGTATGCATTTGTTAGCACCGAGAAATGCATTTTGTTTTGGTTCGGATGCAGATTGGCCGATTTGTATTATTTTCGATTGAGAGGAACTGGTTTTGTCTTAATCCAGAAATAAATGTAAATTATATCATACGATGGGAGTATTTGCGCTATATATGTTGTGAATTGCTTTTGATAAGATTCAGAGAAAATATTGGAAAGCAGGGAAAAGGGGAAATAGCATTGGATGAGTTTTGAAGTGGATGGGTCTAATGATAGTTGATGGGGTGGTGCAGGGCATGTTTTCATTGAGGCGATTTATATGGCTTTTAAGATACACTAGTGACGCAATCTACTTTAATAACATCAAAAAATTAAAAGCGTATCCTATGAAAGCAACATCACCCAGTAAAATTAGTTTCAAAATGTTCAACATACTATTTATTAAATAGTAAAGTCATACAATTCGTAAAACAACGCATAGTCCGTCGCCAAATACGCGTTCGTGACCAACTTATCTACGTCAGTCATGACATCATAATGACGTCATTAATTATTATGCAATTCTACACGTCACGTAGTCGATTATGAAGTCATATGATGGATTGATAAACTGGAAAGGTCGAATCCGAGATGATCAAAATGTTACTTTGAGGCAAACAGAGCTTCATAGTTGATGCGATATACATCTACATGTTCAATATGGACATGTGAATAGCGTCTTTCTGCAAGTATAATGAGCACTGCTGTTAGCAGTGGCGAGATTGGACAACGTCACGAGTGCTAAGCCAGCACACATGAGAGGGTGTGTTTATATACATTGTACATACTAAATCTTTAACAAATATGATGCTTCAGAAAGTTTACCTTTCAAGTTTATCCATCCATCGTATGACGTCATAATCAGCTACATGACGTGTAGGGTGGCGTCATAACTATTATTATATAATTCTTGATCATAGAAATTGACGATTTAAAAGACAATCGTACAAGCCTAATTGTCCGTGACGCAAGAGATGGATCAATTTTAGCCATGCCCCGCCCATTTTGATCTAATCCCCGCCCACATTATACCCGTGCTTGGATTGATTTTTATAACTTGAAACCTGAGTTACTGAAATCCTAATTTCAAGCTAATTCTTCAGGTAATTTGTTACGTATTTTGAAACTAATTTGGGGTGTGTGTTTGGTTGTGCCTGCCTATGCGCGCACGCGAGAGAGAGAGCGATAGAGAGAGAGAGAGAAAGAGAGAGGAGAGGAGGGAGGGAGGGTGAAGGAAGGGAGAGAGAAGAGAGAGAGAGAGAGAGCGAGAGAGAGAAAGACGGGAGGGAGGGAGGGTGGGAGGGAATGGGGAGGGAGGGTGGGAGGGAGGGAGAGAGAGAGAGAAAAAGAGGAAAGCGAGAGACCCGTGTTAATGAGAGATAAAGCATACATCTTGCATGGTATTCACATATCAGTCAATGTAAGATGCGTGATATAACAATCTGTTAGCAGACAAGATAAAATGGCAAATTTCCACACATCTGATTGCACGATGTTCGTCCTGACTTATAAATAAATGAAGCCAATTTGTCTGTATCGCCAACGAAGGCTACATAGCGATGAGGCAGCGCGCGTCTTTGGTGTTCTGCGGTACGTAACACGGACACAGCTGTCCAATGTCCACGCAGTTGATAGACTTCAATCGCCTCGGCGTGGCGACAAATGTGAAAATCATGGAATCAATGTCGCTGAAACCCGTTACTCTTGCCTTTTAGATTCTGGCCCTGAGATTGGCGCACGTGTTCGGGGCCAGAGGGGCACACTTGCACAGCAATTTGACGAAGACTGCCACAGTAGCACCAGAGTTGCTCAGGTTAATTCTAAATTCCAATCAAAAGAAGAAAATATAGAGCTTGTTTTGTCTCACACTGTCGACAAAATAGATAGTTTGTGTGCATTGTAAAGTAAAAAAGCGAATCACCGGGAACATATTTCGCAGATTATCGGAATAATTCCTTCAAGCTCAGGACACAGGAAATCTAATTAGAAATTGATCGTGCATGATTTAGAACTATTTGCCCGGCGTATCCTGAATATGGTCGTTTTAGGCGGGCTGACGCTATTATCACATTAAAAATCGATCTACATTACATAGGTTAGATGTTAATCAATGCAATCAACAGTTAAAACGTGTTTCATTGAATGATTGATTGATTGATTGATTGATTGATTGCTTGATTGAGTGATTGCTTGCTTGCTTGATTGCCTGATTGATTGATTGATTGATTGATTGAGTGAGTGAGTGAGTGGGTGAGTGAGTGAGTGAGTGAGTGAGTGAGTGAGTGAGTGAGTGAGTGAGTGAGTGAGTGGGTGGGTGGGTGGGTGGGTAGATCATACTGAATTGTATATATTTAGCTTCTTTAACACCGAATGTTTGAGTATTCATGAGTAGATGGGTAATCTGTCCTGAGAGTTACCGCCTCTGATAATGTCCAGTGTTTAGCACCGACTGTTTGAGTATTCATGAGTGGATGGGTAATCTGTCCTGAGAGTTACCGCCACTGATGATGTCCAGTGTTAGATGCGTTCTTTTAGTCTTAATGCCACCGTCATGAACACAAACTACTTGTTCTAGCCTGGTTGTTTGTTCTTGATCGGGTATATATTTTGCCAAAATAATGATAATACTCTTTTTGGCATGAGCGAATGGAGACTAATATTCCTTTAGAAATAGGCCATTGCCCGCGTGACCTGTTGCCTTCTTGGTTCAGACAATGTTCTGCTATTATTGATGTACTCAAGCATTGAACTTACCTTAGATTTGGAAGGGATACCGGTGACGCAGAAAGTTCTGAAACATTCCATCCAGTGAGGATTAACATTAGCCTCAGTAGCGTAATATTTGATTTGTTGTCTGGTCGGGAATCTATCAATAGAGGGACACATCTCTAGACATGTCCCGCCCATATCTAGCTAAGCCCCTCCCACAGCATCCACGTGTTGGAATCGATTTAGATATATTGGATCCTGAATTCCTAGAATTTCAATTAAAAGGTAACTATACAGATATGCTGTTGAATATTTTTTATACTAATTTGACTTGATAGCTTGTGTTTAATTGTGCATTTATCAAAAACAAACAATTCGTGCTCTTGACGGTAATATCACTCCTCATGACGGAGCTAGATATATCACTATGCACTGTGACGTAAACCTTCATGTGACGTAATTGTATACGACGCCATATATTTGAGTGACAGAACGGATCCCTCCGTACAGTCTACCATTTCTATGTTAGACACTTTTTTAGTGTCAACATGATGGTGGTTCTTTAGGGAGCTACGTTCCACATATCCACAACCATCTGTTCCATTGTATCTGTCAGCAGATCTCACTTGCTGTTATTGTAGGATCACTGACAAAGTGCATAGCTTAACCATATGCTAGCGGAGGAATCCAGTATTAGCTATGCCCCGCCCACCTCTAGCTAAGCTTCACCCACAATTTACCCGTCTTGAGATCAATCGATCCATGCACTCTCTCAATTCGAAAAGACTATACAGGTGAGCTGTTGAATATTTTGAAACTTATTTGACTCGGCGCTGTTGCTGCCTATGACATGTTTATTAAATAGTAAACACATACGATTCGTACAGCAACTCATAGTTCGGCGTCAATTAAGCGTTCAGGACGAACATATCTACGTCATTCATGACGACATTGGCTATGCCGTCATCTTATGCGTCACATAGTTGATTATGACGACATTTGATTGATGAATAAACTGGACAGATCCATTGCGATTAGCCGCTTCCTGCACATTTCACTACGGCAAAATTTTAATTCTCTAAATCATTGCTATGATTTACTTGAAGGAAGCCTTAGAGATATCTACCTATGTTATAAATGTATTGCCGTACTGAGAAGCGCATTGGGATGAAAACCCCGTGAAGATGGGAAACAGCTTAAACCACCATTCCTAATGACGAATCACTATTGTCTATGTTGCAGAAATTCTTGTCCTACGCGCGATGTCAAATTACGCCTAGACGTATATATCATGCGAACTGTCACAGATAATCAGAGATAGGCGGTTGAGTGATCTGAAATGTGTTTCTTCTCCTAAATCTGATTGCACATATTGATTTGTGATTATGAATCTGCCTAGTGTAATGCGGTAATTGGAGGAGAACAATCGATTGCGTGCGTGCGCGTGCGTTCGTGCGTGCGTTTATGAGAAGTAATTGGATGTGTATCTATTTACAGGCACAGATTAACAAATTAAAGCTAAGTAAGACAATTAATTGCATTTATGTGTATGAAAACTTCCTGGGCTGCAATGCGATACTGTCAGTGTCCTTATACATTAGAAATGAAACCAGCAGGTGATCGAAAAATAAAGCCAGTTTTAATGATCAGAACACTATAAATGTGATTTCATATGATGCACAAATTTAGAAAAAAGTAGTCAGGTTTTCCTTGGAAAAACATTAGTAACCGCGCATTGTAGACCGAGAAAAAGATATTTTCCCGATTATTATATCACATAATACATAATTCCATCCACAGACAACAGATACGATTTCGAAAGCACAGCTCTGCTGGGGGGGGGGGGTGTCATTCAGATCAATGGTTGTTTGTATCCCCTATCGAACACGGTATTGTTTAAACCTTTAAACACAAGATTCCAACAATCTTAATTTCCATGTAAATGAACAGGTAGGCAGCTGTTATAAAGGCAATTTGATAGGTACATGTTGCAACAACTTCCAGTCAAATTAGATTTAAAATATTCAACCTAATAGTTGTTACATTTCAGCTGGTTTCTGTATTTGACCTTTAATGTTCTAAGGCTTAATACTTTCATCAGGATGCCAGCCAAAACGGCCTCTGACGTGCTCTTGAGGATTGTCCTTTTGCCGATTAAGAGAAGACTGTTTTTTGAAAATGTATAACATGAACGACTGGCTCGGTAACCGGGTTAGCCATTCCAGTGATAGATTTTCAAAAGATAGTCTTCTATTGACCCGCGAACGGACATTCAATAAGGATTTTCCTGAACACATTTGTCATCAAATGATTAAAGCGTCTTTACTTGAGCAGTTATCAGATTGGAATATATTTTTACACGCTAGGTGTGCCAATTTTTAGCTGTGTCCCACCAACCTAGATCGTATATCCCAACGCCAAGCTAATAATCTCGGCAACATTCTTGAGATTCTACAAACTTATTAAATGTCTAATATTTCCAGACAATACAACACTTCTCGAAGCTCTCAAATGTTACAAAGTGTCCTTAACCTTAACATTAACCATTTAATAACCAAATTTGGTCAGGAAGTTTCTAAATTTCTCATAAAAATGTCCCATTTACAGACCAAGAGAAGACAACTTTTGAAAAGTTACCACTTGATAGACTGGCTCGATAATCGAACCAGTCATTCCAGTGATAATTTATCAAAACTAACCTTCTCTTAGTCTGCAAATCGGCATTTCCCAAGACCAATGTGGGGCCGTTTTGACCGGCTTAGGCAATAACGGGTTAATGCACGCATATGTATGGTGATTGTATTAGAGCCTGTAGACTTGCGTTGTTATTTCGGGAACTGTTATTATTTAACAACATAGCAGCCGTCAATTATTAATTACCCCCTGCATTGGCAAATAAATCCGTCGCTATAAACCAAAAATGTTACAAGGTGACCTGAACCCATTAACACACACATATCAGCCAAATCGGCGTCAAGTGGAGACGATTTTTGAACAGTTATCACTTGAATGATTGGCTCGATATTCTATAGACTTACGTTGCTATTTTTAGAAAGTTATTATTTAACAGCCTGGCAACTGTAGACTATTAATTATCCCTTGCATTGGCAAATATATCCTTTGCCATAAACCGACAACGTGGTCTACAACGTGGTCTGCTGGATGTTGTTGTTGCCATAGGCATATGCCATATGCAGCAGCACCGCCCAGCCAAGTTAGTTTCAAAGTATTGAACAGAATGTTTATTAAATAGTAGATGGGAACAGTACCGTCATTATACCCAATGAACAACTTCTCAAGATCGATAACAAATGGTGGATAAGGTTTGAAGCACACTACTAGCGCCCATTGCTCTACGACTGTGTTACATCGTGTCCGTGGTAGATTGATACGATGAGTGACGTTATGTTACTGTGGTCATGGGCATTTGTTGACACTATACGGCAAAATCACAGCGATAGCACAGCAATTCGAGGATCAAGAGAATCAGCGGCGTGGAGGCCGAGGGTCGAGAGCTGTCTGGAGGTGTGGACTAGACGAGTGGACCAGAATACCTACGGATAAGAAAGATAAGCACATCCCCCGCGGTTCCTTGCGGCTTTCAGCTCACCCACACGTAAAAACACTTCTCGGCCAACCCGCACAAACCATTTTCTATATGCTCCCGGAGGGCCATCCAGGGGGGGGGGGGGGAGGGGGGTGGATAATACTCTAAAATTATTGTTCCCGTTCACGAAGACCTATAAGCGGAACTTTTCTGCACGAGTGTCTTCGGACCCGGTATGTAGATGTCTACATAATGCAGAGCAGCGATGTTTCTTGTTGGGTGACTTGCTGGACCTGCTGACCACGCGAAAGTGGAAATCAAGCCACCGTACTTCATGTCGCGCAGCCAATTTTGTAACTTTTCAACCGCAGCCTAGTAACTTTTCCCGGTGCGCCGCAAGAGCTATGTGACGTACCCCGCACCCTGTTCTTTAATATGTACATGCATAGTATTAATTTATATAATAACCCTCTCTGTTAATGGGATATGTTTAACTTTCATGCTTCCGTCGCCGGACGGAGAACTTTCTTCATACCGTTTAATTACTGATCTAGTTATAGAGATGATCTAGTAGACATTACTTCATTGCTTTTGTTGCCGTCCTGGGTGTGTAACGTATCATCCTGGATTCAGCATGCGGAGACCGATCTGTGAAAACCAGCTGCGGGGATCTGCATCCGGGAGCTTTCCATCCTCAAGAGAACGTGTCAACTCGCGCTAATTTGTTATTTCTTTATTAAACTGTTTATATTATCCTTGTTCACTGTAGGTGCTTAACTAACCACACCGCAATAGGTCACTGACCTATATACACTTACTACCTCATTCGATCAAACTGTAAAAACTGTGATATTAATTATAATGGTTAATGTGTATATGGCAAGTAGCCATCAGCTCATATGTTTTGTTTATTTATGTAAAACTTTGGACCGCAGTGTGCTAGGATACACTATACAGCAACAATATATACATCATTTTTTCCCGCCATCAACAATTTTACACTGAGGTCACCGACCGTGCTCTATCTGTTGAGCCTGGCATGCTATCGACTAACCTTGGCTATTCAGCTCGGTAAGATAGGTTAAAAGTGGCCAGGGACAATTTCTTCGTTAGGCGACACACAGTGTACGCCTCTTCTAGCTGTCGCGGTAATCTAGCCCCATACACCGGCAAGGTTCGCCTCGTCTTCACGTAAATCAGTATGTATCACAATACTTATATTTTTTCCTGGAGGCCCGTGCGAGGCTATTGCCTCTCGCACCAACAGGTAACATCTAGGTGACTGGAGCCCGTACGAGGCATAGCACTCTCGTAACATCAGGAATCTTTTTCATTTGTATCATAAAGGTATAATAGCTTATATTATGTTAACCAGTGCCCACGTTGTATGAATGCCTCCCTTGCGGGGATACCTCTGCGGATTTACGAGTCCGTGTGAGACCTCCTGCGACCCCACGTACGAAGTACATTGGCTAGCTCTATATTATGTATTATATTGTATGATCATTTACTGTCAGAGGATTTACCCCTGTTTGGCAATATTGTATTTTCTTACTTATATCATTCTCCATAGTTAAATTGACATACCGGTGACACACATAGTTGGGCTGACACCGTGCAGTTCAATCTTTGCGGCAATGGCCGCATGGCCCTACCGGAACAATTGAGTTCCACCAGCCGTAGGAGCTGGTCTATGTATTTTGCGGAGCGACGTCCTATGGGATCTGGAACCGCGAGACTCGAAGCTAGCCAGTTCCATCATTCGTTGTGCATGTGCGGTGCGACAGGCGGGTATTTTGTGCTGGCACGACCTGATGATAGCCTGCGAGCTACAAGTGACGCCAGATGTGGGACTCGAAGAACAAGAAACGAACTCACGCCAACACCCTTCAGCGAGATCTACTCACCATCCACGGACAGTCAGCGATCCCTCGATTTAGAGGTAGCTTCGTACGATGGAACTCGCGTGCTCACCGACAATGTAGTAACTGCGGGAGAACCCGCATTTCAACAGCAACAGTGATCGCCTGTAAGTGAGGGCACCTTCCACGATGCCTCACAAGTGGGGACTGATTTTCTTACCTTATCGTATATCCACCATAGGCCAACACCTATAGGGCCGGACTGCGGATGATCACGACAATGACCCCTATGGAGGGCAACACCAATTCAACCCTTTACACTCCTACAATTCACCCATGTCATCAGTAGGTGGCTCATGACTGGATGATCATGTACCACATCCTATGCCTCGCCCTGTAAATATATCACTTTATTTTCAGTATGCGGGATGACGAGAAACGGAGGAATCAGTACCTCCTTTCCAATGTTACATCGGTCATTCTACACACTACACACATCACGCCCGTCAACCTTTAGCACCGCCACAATATGAGGGATGTGCTCCACTTCAATCCGAGAATATCCATGTCGCCTTCAGAGCACACCACCGCCAGTCTAGAAATCTACGCCCGTCTATGGAACCACATCAGGGCAGAGCTCAGTTGAGTCAATCATGCGTCATCCTCCAAGAGAGTATCATTCTCGGACACGACATCCTCAGCATCACCAGCATCGCCGACGGGAAACACCAACACCACCGCCACCACCACCACCAGCACGTCGACCAACTTCAGCATTCACGTCAGTCTCCCGCATACCTCCACCACCAGGATTCGCACCCATCACTTCACACCATGGACCGGGACGGGTCATTCTCCCCCCCCCCCCCAGAATTTGGCGGGGAAGATGACTGGGCAAACTATAAGGTCCAGTTCGAAATCATCAGTAGAACTAAATGGTGGACAAACCATCAAATGGGGGAATATTTAGCCACGAAACTCTCAGGCAAAGCACTACAGGTTCTCGCAGATCATGGAGCTGACTATACACCCACCTACACGGATCTAGAACGTGCACTCTTGGAACGGTTCAGTGACACTGCGCTCAGGGAAACCAGTCGTCTTCAACTTAAAAATCTCGGATGACGTGCGGGAGAGACGCTCCCGGAATTAGCTAGCCGCATCCAGAGACAAGTTACCCAGGCGTATCCTAGCACATACCTCGAGGGCGTCAACCATCTCCATTTGGATACATTCATAGATGCGTTACGCGGGGACCCCACTCTGAAGGAGAAATTATTTCTCGCGGACCACAGTAGCTTGTCACAATTAACCACTACTGCAGTGCGGATTGAAAGCTTCCTGGAGCGGGAGAAGAATAATCGCTACCAACTACACCCAATAAATGAGATAAGTGACACCGCACCAGCCAGTACCACCCACACCAACACAACATCCGTTTCCAGACCCTCCGACACTTTACAGCAAGCACAACACAACAACCAGAAACACGTGCCTCGAGGAAGGGGACGTGGCCACCGTTGAGGTCAGAATGGAGCCTCAGGATGTGGAAACCAGCAGAATAATAACATGCGACCGAACATACATGAAAGAATAGATGAGATAAGTTAACAGATCTCAGCACTCACCAATTAGGTCACCACTCTCAGCACCACAATTGCAACTTAGAACCGCGACCACTACCACCACCGCACCACCACCTTCGCATTGCAAGAAGTGGCTCGCTCAGGTAGCGCTTATCCGTGATTGAGAAAATCCTGTCCGCACCACTGTCTACACTAACACCACATATACAGAAACGGCAACAACTCCACCACCAGTGCTACCACCAGTCTCGTCGTCACAAAAGCACTCACAGCAGCGGCGACGATGGATTGGCCACTTCCTCACTCAGCCATCAGCAGCAGCAT
The DNA here is from genome assembly GCA_034401795.1 of Chaetoderma sp. LZ-2023a. Classification (NCBI taxonomy): domain Eukaryota; kingdom Metazoa; phylum Mollusca; class Caudofoveata; order Chaetodermatida; family Chaetodermatidae; genus Chaetoderma; species Chaetoderma sp. LZ-2023a. The sequence goes on along the minus strand of CM067374.1, from coordinate 121,690,759 downwards.
TACACGAAGCTATCCGGAAACAAACCGAGTATATACAGAATGATTCCACTCCGCAACCTCTTTTGCAGACAGCACCATTGGAGACACTTCCACAGGTTCACCGTAAAGTTATCTATAAGTGTGCCTGTCTGTTTAGCGGTATTGCCCCCAGTGCCACTGTGGACACTGGAGTGTCTATCACTGTTTTCAACAAGTGCTTATATGAGAGCACCCCACTTAATAAGAAGCAAACAGCTACGGGAGCTGATGTCCCCATGGCTGGTATAGTTAACCCCATAATACAGATAGAGGAGATGCAGTTCATTCAGCAAGTTGTCATCGCCTCTGTCCAAAACGATGCCCTGCTCGGCTCTGAATTTCTCAATGCCAGCGAAGTCGCTATACACTGCCGGCAACAAGAACTCGACATACACGGCTGACGGATATCCCTGGACCGGAATCATCATTATATGATATGTGTGCACTCATCTTGTCAATAGTGCCACAGTTGAGCCAGGACAAGAACAAATATTATGGGCCACAGCACCACAGTTGGGAAGCAACACTCACACCGCCATGCTGGAACCCGTCCCTGATTACATGATAGCTTCACAATGCACAAGTCCCCGCATGATCGTGGACGCCACCAACAAAGAACGCATACCATTTCGTGTGTTCAATGGCACGACGGACCCAATTACCTTTGAACCAGGAGTCCGTTGTGGCCACTTGGTGGACGTGATTTCACTGGAAACGCCCGCACCCACCACAACACCTACAACAACTACCAATGACTTACCGAAGCATCTACATCATCTATATCTGTGTGCCACAGTGGGATTGATGCAATCACAAAAATGACATATACGGACGTTACTTTATAAATATCGTGATGGTTTCTCAGCCAGAGACATGGATCTAGGAGAAACTCATCTAGTGCAACACTGCATAGATACGGGAAACACTCACACCGTACGACAACCAGTACAACGTCTTCCCATTCACAAGGAGGCGGAAGCACACCAACAAGCGAACGACATGTTGCGGACTGGAATAATTGAACCATCAGCATCCACATGGACCAGCACCATAGTACTAGCAGGCCAAAAGGGTGGATCCTTGCAGTTTTGTATGGACTATTGCCACCTTAATGATCTTAGTGTCAAAGACGCCTATCTGCTCCCGCAGATAGATCAGGCCTTCGATTCCCTGTCTGGAGCCAAATGATTGTGTACCCTTGCTTGGCTAGTGGGTACTGGCAAGTGGCCATGGATGAAGCTGATATGGAAAAGACCGCATTCGTGTGTAGTGATGGTCTTTTCCAATTTCGCAAGATGCCCTATGGCTTGTTCAATGATCACAGAACTTTTGAATGCCTCATTGAACAGGTATTAACTAACCTGCAATGGGAAATCTGTCTATGTTACATCGACGACGTAATCGTCTTTGGTTCTTCGTTTGAGCAAACACTAACAAATTTGGACACAGTGTTCTCCCGTTTTGACATGGCAAATTTGAAGCTCAAACCCAAGAAATCTCATCTGTTCAGACAGAGCGTCGAGTTCCTGGGACACGTCATATCCAGTGAAGGAGTGGTTACTTGTCCATCAAAATCAAAGGCAGTAGCAGAGTGGCAAACACCCTCTTCAGTCACAGAAACACATGGTTTGCTAGGTCTCTGCCAGTACTATCCCCGATACATCCGTCATTTTAGCGAGATTGCATCTCCTCTATTCATGATCACCGAAAAAGATCGACCATTCGAGTGGACGAGTGAGTGTGAAGGTTCCTTCAGGGCGTTGAAGGAACTCTAGAAGACTGCCCCAATTCTCGCTCATCCTAGCCCTAAGCTTGATTTCATCTTGGACACTGATGCGTCAGCTTATGCTATTGGCGTGGTTCTATCTCACGTTATGGAGAACAGAGCAGGTAATGGGTTACGGTTTGTGTATGCTCAACAAAACAGAGAGAAGGTAAGCGACCACGAAGCGAGAACTACTTGCGGCAGTATACTTCGTCAAGTATTATAAATACTTTCTGTATGGACGCCCATTTACTCTCCGTACAGACCATGCCTCACTACGCTGGCTCCGTAAGCTCAAGATTCCAGAGGGCCAGGTAGCGAGATGGCAGGAATCCCTGCAGGCCTATAATTTCAACATTATTCACCATCCTGGCAAATTACATGGAAATGCTGACGCCTTGAGCAGAATTGGACTCGAGAATGAACACGAAAAGGCCCCAACGATGACACATACATCACGGCCATCTCCAGAGTTCCCCGAATTGCAGTGTGCAGAGTGGAATCCGGAGAAAGTTGCACATGACCAAACAACAGACGCACAAACACGACATGTATACATGTGGATCCAGGAGGGGATACGTCCTCCAAGAGAATCTGTTACACCTTTATCCACCATGGCAAAGTACCACTACCGGCGGTTTGAAGAATGTCATATGCATAACAACGTTCTTTACATCAATAACTGTCTGGTAATCCTGGAGTGTTATCGTGATACAATATTACAACAATTGCATGATAATGCAGGACATCTAGCTGTGGAAAGAACAGTAATGGTGTGAAGGCATGGGATGCCAGATGTGTCCCATGTCAAAGACGCACTGTTGGCCAGCACAACTCTGCACCTCTCCAAATTAAGATTGTTAGTGCACCGTGGGAGTGAGTGGCTATTGATTTGCTCGGACCCTTGAATACGACGGATGATGGAAATAAGTATACCCCCGTATTTCAAGGCTACTTTACAAAGTCGGTAGAAGCATTTGCTTTGCCGGACCAAGGGGCATCCACAGTAGTGGAGGTCCTGGCAAGCAATGTATTCTGCAGTTTTGGAATGCCCTATGAGCTACACTCCGATCAAGGACGTAATTTTGAGAGCCGGCTGATCTCCGATCTCTGCAAATTGTTTCACTTCGTCAAAACAAGGACGACTCCATATCACCCCTGCACTGATGGAGTGGCGGAATTGTTGATGAGGGAAACACGCCTTGATTGAAGAGACTAGGATCTTCATCTGTCACATGTGCTCATGGCTTACCGCACTTCGGTACATTCAAGCATGGGTTATACCCCAGCTCGGTTAATGTTAGGCCATGAATTAGCCTTACCCCTGGATCTGGCCATGCCCCAGATATCAGAAGAGAAAAATTCACCATTTCTCTACGTCGAACTCATGCGGCAGTGTATAGAACAGACCCTTTGAGTTAGTGAGAGCAGCACCATCCACTGCACACCTGAGTCAGAAGACATGGCATGACCGGGGAGTGCATGGAAACCTGTATGAAGCTGGAAGGATGGTTTGGGTACACGGTTCGCAATGTTCTGCAAACATGCCGAGTAAACCGAGTTACCAGTGGAAAGGCCCCTATGTGGTGGTAGGTAAGACGTCGGACGTGACCTACCGTATCTATGCTTCAGATGGCCTGACCTCAGTCATCCACTTCGATCGACTTAAACTGTGTGTCAGCGACGACCCTGCACCAGAACTCGAGCTGAGCATTCCCTGTGACACTGGTACCCAGACACTAGTATTCCCAAGATCAGCGCTTTAATCAGAAATTAAAACATATATTTCCATCATTCGTTCAGCAACAAATATTTATCAGTATCAATGCTCCGCCATTAATGTAAACAATGTATACGTTTCTGATCAACCACGTGTTCTTAAGAAACCTTGAAAACACGTGACTTCACTACCATCCAGTAAATTGTATCTACGGCTTTAAACAAAAGAGCTGCCCAAATACGCAACTACCACAGCGTGATGGAGGAGTCGAGAGGGTGAGTCGGGGCAATTGCCGCTGACGTCACCAGGCTGAAATCAAAAGAGGCGAGTTTATAAGCATCCAATCTGAAAAACGATTCACTCTAATTAAAATGTGAGCCTCCACGGGAATAAGTAGTTCCAAGTTTTTATGTTGATCAGAGAATTAAAAAGCCGCAGAATAAAGACGAAGTTAATAGACCATTTCTCCTATAATTAAAAGTACTCCCTTTATACGGGAGGAATAATTCATCCAAATCCAGGAATACATAAACTAAAACTTTCCATGTAGGGCGTGGGCGAATCACCCTAGAACATTCGGGTGTGGTCATCCGCCCGCCTGTGACGTCACCAAATCATATAAAAACGAGAATCGCGCACTGCAACTTCGTTTCCCGTCAAAACTAGACACCAGGGAAGAACATATAGCATTAGGCTTCTTTCATGTCAAAAACTAAATTCTGCTGTTTACTTATTATTTTATTTTACGTTATTAAGAGATATGAAATTAGGGTAGGGTAGGCTACCTGCACCGCAATTATTATGCAGGGCTAAGATGACTCTCCAAGAGGATCTGGCTTTATCAGATACATCAGAAGAGTCGGTGTCACTTTTGGCTACAAAGAAGTTTCCATGCGTCACGCTTGATTCCAGCAGACAACAGTGCACTCGCACCTTCACGCATAATTCTGATTTAACATTACATGTCAACAGAGACCACTTATTCCAATGTCCTGTTTGTGCAGACTGTCAGTATCTTTACACCGCAACCTGCTACGGGATAACTCACGCGTTAAAATATAAACATCATGTTCTGGAAGTAACCTTGATTCCAGGAAAAGAAAGTGAGAACATTGAAGTGCTGGCCCCTAGTTTTGAGACCAGGCTTCCATTAAGAAAACTCCCAATGGAGAGAATGGCCGGAACAAAGAACACCACGTGTCATCATTCAGTCCAGCAGCACCCGCAGTCACCACATCATCCCGTGCCCGCAAGTCGCCAGAATCAGCTACCGCACCCGCACCTGCAACAATGACAACACCCACCACCGGCCGGCCAATTCCAGTAATTATGTCGCCTCCAGACGAGGAGATGCTGCACTACCAACGATCGCCATCTCCAGACGATCTAGTCGTCAATGAAGCAACCGGCCACATGGAAAAAAGCAGCCACCATCACCATCGCACCCAGCATCGTCACATCAGCACCGTGCACCAGCTTCACCGATCCAGCCATCTGCATGTCCACGACGCCTGACCGTTTATATGCTGGGAAGAAACGTATTACGTATTCTCAGGAGATCCTTCCAGTCCCATGAACCACAGCCCGTCGGTTATTGAAGTCCGCGAAGACCGGTAAAGTTTCATACCAAGCAATCGCCGCAGCAGCATCTATTTCGCGTCCGGTCATACATCTAACTACTTTAGGAATCTCCACGGCATCAACAGCACCAACGGTATCACCAGCACCAATCGCACTGACTGCATCAATCACTTCCACCATGACAGTCATGACAGCCGTCACTACACCAGCACCGTTATCCGCAGCATCAGTCACAAGTACGGACACTCTCAGTATAGCCACACATCTCCCGCATCATCAAGTATAGAGAACATTCCAGATAGTGCCTTATACAGTGGTGAAATATCAGCCAGTGTAGTACATCCGCCACGACTTTCCACTACAAGCCGTGGTACCCAGACTCGCTAGGGAAACTTCACAGCAGATGTGTGTGGGCATTTCTGCCATGGATGCAGAAGATTTAATTAGTGGTCGTGCGAATCCTTGAAGTTCATATTATTATTATTTTTGAAATATTTTTCTTACTTATTATATATGTTTTAACAATTGAATCCCAGTTCCTAGGATGACTACTGTCCTCCTACACAGCTGCGCAATATTCTTGCACAGCTGTGTCTCACACAAAATGGTCGCTGCGGATACTTGCGTTGTAACACGTTGTGTGCGACGTAAGTAAAGTTCTCTGCGGAGATCTAATTATTCACACCCAAGAGAGCACCCATGCGAGCGATTGTTTGGAAAATAAGTGATCTGAATAATAATAAATTCTAACCCTTGCACGCACCACTAAATCCAATAAAAAAAAGAAAAAAAAAAGATCAGGAAGAAAAAATTCCAGGTAAAAAATCAAAAACTAAAGGTATGCCTCCCCAAGCCTCTTTAGCATCTCTGTGCTCTTTCTCTGAAACACGCGTCTCACGTGTCACTACTCTTCTCAGCCGTGCGCCTACCAGGGAAATCTATAATTCCCGCCTAGTGCGCATCCGTGCATCGATCTGCATAGCGTGATCATTTGTCACTGGTGTCAAACAGGGAGGGGGTGGTGTGACACGGATCGACCTGACGGGTACCAGCCGTCCCAGCCAAGCTGGGTACGGGCTGCCCATCCTGGAATCGTTCCCTTAAGCACACGCCCCTGGGTAGAGCACTACGCGCATATAAGCCCATACGAGAGGTCTTACGTCGTAAAAATGACTAAGTTCGTTAGAACGCATGGTGCGCATGCGCGTGCTCAGACACTTCATTGACGACACGCGTGTTAAGAGGCGACTATGTATCTCTAGTGTACCGGGTAGGTATTAGTAAATCCCTGTACTCTATGTATTTTCGTCGTTGTTGGTACCGATCAGGATCCGAAATTGACGAGCCTTTTCAAACTGTAAACCATTTTGAAATCGGCCGAGTTATTGGTGATTTTCCCTGTCAAATTATGCTCAATATATTTCTATAACTGTCAGGGAGCGTATAAAAATTGGTTTGTGTGGGTTGGCCAAGAACTGCTTTTACGTGTGGGAACCTCAGGGGGTGGGGGGGGAGGGTTGCTGTATCTTTCGTATCCATAAGTATTCCAGTCCACTCGTCTAGTCCACACCTCCAGACAGTTCTCGACCCTCGGCCTCCACGCCGACGATGCTCCTGATCTTCGAATTTCACACCTTATATACTCGCTGTGACTTCAGAGCTGGCTATATGAATCAAGTAGATTGCTGCACCAGCCAATCAGCGCACTAGAATCTGGTGACGTATACACATTTATGTATATACATAATATACATAAATGTGTATACGTCACCAGATTCTAGTGCGTTGATTGGCTGGTGCAGCAATCTACTTGATTCATATAGCCAGCTCTGAAGTCACAGCGAGTATATAAGGTGTGAAATTCGAAGATCAGGAGCATCGTCGGCGTGGAGGCCGAGGGTCGAGAACTGTCTGGAGGTGTGGACTAGACGAGTGGACTGGAATATTTATGGATACGAAAGATACAGCAACCCTCCCCCCCACCCCCTGAGGTTCCCACACGTAAAAGCAGTTCTTGGCCAACCCACACAAACCAATTTTTATACGCTCCCTGACAGCCATCCGGGGGCAATAATAATCTAAAATTATGGTTCCCATTCACGAAGACCTATAAGTGGCACTTTTCTGTGGGAGGATCTTCAGACCCGGTATGTAGACATCTACATAATGTAGAGCAGTGATGTTTCTTGGTGGATGACGTGCTGGATCTGCCGACCACGCGGAAGTGGAAATCAAGCCACCATTATGTATGTCGTGCGGCCAACTTTGTAACTTTTGACCGCAACCTAGTAACTTTGCCCGGTACGCCGCAAGAGCGATGTGACGTACTTCGCACCGTGTGCTTTAATATGTACATGCATAGTATTAATTTATATAATAACCCTCTCTGTTAATGGGATATGTTTAACTGTCATGCTTCCGTCGCCGGACGGAGAACTTTCTTCATACCATTTAATTACTGATCTAGTTATGGAGATGATCTAGTAGACATTACTTCATTGCTTCTGTTGCCATCCTGAGTTTGTACCGTATCATACTGGATTCAGCATGCGGAGCCCAATCTGTGGAAACCAGCTGCGGGGATCTGCATCCGGGAGCTTTCCATCCCCATGAAAACGTGTCAACTCACGCTACAAGTATGTAGCACCTCAATTTCAGTAAACTAATAGCCTGTTCCTTCCAAGTGAACTATTAGGTACTCAAATAGCTATACATATTATTTTTCATCGTCATAAATGTACGTCCGTAATGGGTACCGATGACTAATGGGTACTGCACTGGTCTTAAGACCGCAATTTCTTATTTCTTTATTAAACTGTTTATATTATCCGTGTTTACTGTAGGTGCTTAACTAACGACACCGCAATAGGTCATTGACCTATATACACTTACTACCTCATTCGATCAAACTGTAAAAACTGTGATATTAATTATAATGGTTAGTATGCATATGGCAAGTAGCCATCAGTTCATATGTTTTGTTTATTTATGTAAAACTTTGGACCGCAGTGCGCTAGGATACACTATACACCAACAATTTTACACTGTGGTCGCTGACCGTGCTCTACTGTTGAGCTCGGCATGCTATCGACTAACCTTGACTATTCAGCTCGGTAGGATAGGTTAAAAGTGGTCAGGGACAATTTCTTCGTTAGGAGACACATAGTATATGCCTCTTATCCAGCTGTCGCGGTAATCTAGCCCCGCACACTGGCAAGGTTGTGTAAATTTGTCCAACTACCTATAGGGCTTCATGTGTATTAAGTAATTGTCTCCTTCCACGATCCACTAAGCCACAAGGTGACTTAATTGTGTGTATGTCCCACCCGCACGCTGTACTGATCTGACTCTGTGAAACTATCGGAGGTTTTCGAGCAGTGATGGCCAAACATCTCCCACTGTATCTTAGGATACTTAGTAGTTAGACATCGTTGCCAATGAAGGAAAGCACTGCGAAAACATGTATTATTATTATTTACTATCGTAGGATTTATTATTCCCGGCCCGCAGTGCATATTGGGCATATTGGAACATACAACTAATGGCAGGTTAATAGTTAAGTCCATAGGATTGGTGACGGACGAGACGCACATCTCCACCCAACTCGTTGCAGTGTCTGGGCAAGATCTTGGAATCTGCCACGCCCTAACGGGAAGGACACTCGCGATGGATATTCGTCTGTCCACACCCACTGTAACGATATGCCAGTCATTAAATCTGCTTGTGTAAAATGTAGACATCGTCCAGTGATATTTCATGTGGTTAAGAAGTAGGGCATCTGGAACCTCACCCATTTCAGATGTGTTGTGAAGTAACATGTACGCTGCTATCCATGGAGGTAGATGCTTTCTAAGGTGACCTACGGGAAGCGGGGCATCGGCACCCATGGGATAGCCCTGTCTCAATGATAGGTAGGAACCTCTGCCACTAGCGGCCTAACCTAGTTCCCGTTTCTAAAAAACTAAATGGTAGGTTAGGAATAGCAGAAGGCCCGCATAAATAAAAGTGGCACCTACCAATGCAGTATCTCGGAGTGACATAAGGCGGGGGACAAGTGAATCCTCCGGGAGTCACTCGCCCCGTCTTCACATAAATCAGTATGCATCACGATAATTATATTTTTCACTAGGATGGTCTTTTTCTCTTGCATTTTTGTTTGAACAAATGAGTAGCTCTTTTTGCCAGCTCTCTTCCTCCGCCTCAGCGTTGAAGGCATTTTCTTGTGATGGAGGCCCGCGCAAGGCACTTGCCTCTCACATAAGCGAGATATCCTGTGATGGAGGCCTGTGCGAGGTTATTACGTCTTGTACCTAACAGATAGCATCTAGGTGACTGGAGCCTGTGTGAGGCATAGCCCTTTCGTAACATCAGGATTCTTTTTCATTTGTATCATAAAGGTATAATAGCTTATATTAAGTTAACCATTGCCCGCGTTGTATGAATGCCTCCCTTGTGGGGATACCTTACGAGTCCATGTGGTACCTCCTGCGACCCCACGTGCAAAGTACATTAGCTAGCTCTACGTTATGTATTATATTGTACGCTCATTTACTGTCAGACGATTTACCCCTGTTTTACAATATTGTATTTTCTTACTTATATCATTCTCCATAGTTACATTGACATGGAAAGACACAGCGGTGACACAAATAGTTGGGCTGACGCCGTGCAGTTCAATCTTGGGGCAATGGTCGCATGGCCCCACTGGAACAATTGAGTTCCACCAGCCTTAGGAGCCGGTCTATGTATTTCGTGGGGTGACGTCCCATGGGATCCGGAACCACGAGACTCAGAGCTAGCCAACCTCCTCGTTCGTCGTGCACATGTGGTGCGACGGGCGGGTATTTTGTGCCGGAACGACGCGACTATAGCCCGAGAGCTAAGGATTTAACTATATATTGCATACCAGAGGATTGTCACGATAGGGTGTACATGTTGTAAATATGGGATTGTCTTGTGGGAAGTCATGACCCTGCAGGATGTCTTATAATTCACGTAAGACCCAAAAGAAATTATGTTTTGAAAATACCAGGTGAGCTAAAAGTCCAGGTGAGCTAAAGATGGATGCTGTAGCATTGCATCAAGAGTATTTAGAACATACAATTCAAAACGGGAAAGTTATGATGACTAAGTGTGCCGTGGCTGAGTCGACCATCTGTTATTTATAAATATGTGTCAATCATTGGGACGGTGGAAAGTCGAGCCAGCCAGGTCAGCTCTTTGTATGTAATAGAAGTGCACTAATGTTAAATGGATAGGATGCTGTTTATAGTGATACATAACCAGCAGATAAGATTAATATTATAATGTGGAAATGGATGAATTAACTGGAAATAATTCTATGGTTCTGAGTTGATGTGTATTTGAAAATGATTTAGATAAAAGTTGTGCTGCTTAGCCAGCATTCACTTTTATGATATTCAGCAGTTATTGATAGTTGTAGTTTTGGAAATAATTAATGTTTAGTAGCAAGTGTTGAGATCATGAATTATGAGAAAAAATTGTACGTAAATCACGTAAGCATTCTAGTATTTAACCGTGGGCTAGAACAACACCTTCTGGTAATGAATCATCCAGCACGTGTGCCTAGCACCCTAGGATTCTTGAGACTTCTCCACTCGTACGCAATGGACAGGACATGGAAATTATAGCGTCCTTTAGGAATTCATAACAGAATCGAAATTTGTTGATAAACTATATGCCACTCATTTTACGGTATGCAACAACAACACATACCATAATGTTGTTAGTTAGCTGACAGATCACATCAAACCAGAACCGGTCCCCACAACTTTGTCTATGTGAGGCGCAATCTTCATGGAAGAATTGAGCAGAGTATGATTGGTTAGAATGACGTCATAACCAATCAAGATCGATCAGACTCTATGTAAAGAACTATGACGAATACATTTGTGTGCCAGGCAAGTGAGGGAGGAATCACTGATTGGCTGAAAGGACCAATCAGTTCTTAGGTTAGAACTTCTAGGAAGAAATAAGGAGAGGTTGATTGGTGACTTTATTGTTCGGCCAATCAAAGTGTGCTTATTGGATACCTAGAAGAGGTGTAGGAATAGATTGGATTAGATTCTGGGAGACGTTGTATATTTCTGCGAAATGTAGGGAGTCCGAATTGGAGCTATAAAAGAAGGTACTTCTCTCAGAATACATCAATCAACCACCATCTCCGATTCACTAAGCATCTCGCTTGCTTAGTTCATGAAGCTGCGGCTCTTACGCCTAACGTAGCTTTGATACGTTAGATTAAGGTTAGGACTTAGGATAATTTAGCTGTTAGTTTTGTACAAGGAATTGTACTAAGTGTTTATTTGTGAGCGATCTTGCTCTAGACTTCAAACGTATTATATTTCTGTAAATAAAGTTTTCATCTTACGTATATGTAAGACAAGTCGTTTGTTAAATTTGATTAGGAATCTAGCTGAGCTGGGCGCAACACCCAGTCCTTACCAGGATCTTAGCATGTCAGATGGGCCCAGCAGTCAGAAATAAAATATCATCTAATTTGCCATCAGTCAGACGAGGCGAGCCGACTGCAGTTGTACTCCTTCATCACCACCGGCGACGCTGTCGCAGCAGCACCACAAAGGTTTCTGGTAGTGAAGCGGGAGTCGTCATTCAACGCCGACACGAGATCTTAGTGAGCGATTCTTGAAGAGGCCGTGCCCACGCACATCCAAAGTCACTGTGAAACATGTTCTGTATTGTGATATGAAGGCATTTATACTGGCACCATGGCGGAAAAAATTAGAATTTGCTTGTCCAGAAGAAGCTACATGTATTACAATTATGCCCTATATCTGTGTCTAAGGAACCATATAAATCATATTTCATTTCACCATTCAGAGTGGCATTATGATGCAATTCAATATTATGTCCTTACAAATGCTATTTACATTACGAATGCAGATGAATATTTCACATTGCAACGACTTATAGACAGAAGTTTAATTTAAGAATTAATTAAGTTCAAAATGATTAACTTATGGAACCAAGCATTCGGGCATATAGTTCGTCCATAGTGACGAATAATTAGCTATTTGTGTTCGAATTGTACTTCACATCGATGGAAAGGTACCAAGGTGATTGTGAAATGGATCGCCATGGAGCATATACATATACACGAGGAACAACAGCAACGTGTCCATTCGATGTTCTGGTAATTCCACACAAACCTACAATTATCATATATTATTGTAATGCGTCTCGTTAAATTGTTCTAACAAATATTGGAGTGAATAATTCATAGAATTATTTCCAGAAGCAGAAGCGAAATTTATCTGCTAGTGAGGCAATTATTCAACTGGTTCGCAGTTCCATACGTTACATACATAATTATTTGGCATGTGCTGTCCCTTAAAAAAACCAGGCATCATTATGTGTACAATATATTACTGAGGATGGCAGTAGAAGTATCATCACCTGTGGCAATCACGATGACGACGACGACGACGACGGCGATGGCAACGACGACGATGACGGCTGCAGCGACAATACTGTTTGCTATTATCCATGATAAAGGGCTAACATGGACAAATTGATGGCAATAAGTGACTGATATTGTATACAATAATAAAATCCACAATTCATTGAACAACCAATCAGGCACACTGTAGTGTCTTATAGACGCAGCAGTACATACTGTGATAATTAACAAATGTCACATGACCTCACATGGCAGGGTATGCCATCTATTAGCAAATTCTATTTGCGAATCACGCTAAACTTCCTGTCGGATCGTTAACATTATTTCCATTGTTGAATCTCGCTCAAAATGGGAATGATATTGTTTGCAAGCCATCCTAGCGCGCTGCAAGGATATGCAAGTGAAAGAATATCCAAAAAGCCCATTAACCTTAAATTAAGCAGTGCACAGACAACCCACATTTTCTGCAACACAGTGTTGAGAACACTGTTTCAAATAAAACGCTGGCCAACTGTGGTAGAACGAAACATAAGAACATTGTTCAACAACAATGGTTCTGATAGGAAACACGTGTTCTATCCTGAAATGGAAGCAGTTAAATACCTTTTGATAGTTGACCAATTGACGTTTAACCTGATCTCAAGTGATTAGAAATGGTGGCCTCCATCATGGAGGAAGTTGAAAATATTGAATCTGTCGACTTTCATGACAAGAGCATAGGAAGAAGTGCTTGCGGAATTATGGATGTCAGCCAGGAAGTGTAAAGCGTGTGAGGGTCATAGGAATATGTATCCAAAACACTGTATTTGTTGGAAGTCAGGCAATGCTGATCGTCTGTGCAGGACATTAGGTTCGAAACAGTGGACAGGATATGTGTATAATAATATTGCAATTGGGATTCTGAGATTTCGGGGCCCAAGGCAATATTGGAATCACTGACAGAGACTAGCACCCTAGCAAAGGCAACCGCAATACATGATGAGTTTGATTAGATACTACTTGTCAGATCAATTGGCATATACACGTCAAACAGAATCATGCTACGCAACCAAGCATCGGAAGACAGACTTGAACTCATATAATATACCGACTATTTTTCAAATCTCTCTATGTAGATTAACTACTATTTGGATAATCAATATCTATAGTCTTTTATTAAATAATCGCAATATTGGTTATGAACATGAATAGCAAATGGCATTTCTATTAGCAGCTTATTGGCTATAACCATGCATTAGTGTAATAAGACCATTATTTTCTGTCACGAAGCAAGCCTCAAGCGAGTTATGCTTATGCCTTACAACAATGTCCATTCACACAGATTTAGCCAGCATCATGCTAGTATTGTTATTATCTGATTGGATTATGAACGTGTTAGCATTGCTAAGAAAACGCAATAAGGCATATCATAAATATCTTCACAGTGAAGAACATCATCAGGAAGAGATTCGCCAATATGATGTGAATCGTGCACCATGGCATTGTTCATAGTAGATTTTGTATTATCATATCTACTATTCCAGAGACAATCGCAATTCATTAACAATTGCATAATTATTCGGCCCTATAGTGTATTGTATCGGATATGCTCTGTCTATGGAAACTTTATGGCATTTATTAACTTGAAAGTGTTTGCTGTCAGCCGTACATTCCATTACTTGCTATTTTCTCTAAAAATCAATAACGTTAGCACTTGATATGCTGAATTATAATATTGCATTATTAAGTTCCCTTCGCATGCATGCGTGTGTCAATGTTGTTAATGGTGTAGCTGCAAAGTGCTGTCACTGACTGTTACAAGATGTACCAACAAATTCCCAATTTGGAATTCATCTTTCAGCAGCTACTTTTGAATATTCATAATTATGTTGCAGTGCTATGAATGTTAACTAAAATGGATCCACTACCACATGCATGGATTGCGGATAATCAGAGTATCTATAAATACCCACACTTAGGGTTCCATGACCCTTAGGTGTTATTGAATATCGCAAACTGCTAAGAGACATTGCAGGAGTAGTACACTACAATAACTCGATGAGATATACTAATCATCACATTGTTATAGGCGTTGTACCCTTTCTGCTCTCTCATTCTGACCTTTTGCTACATCTATCAATGACTTAACTGACCAATATAGCATATGTAATACAGTTTGCTTGGATGGATATGGTTAATCTATTTCTATTCGGCTAGCATTTTAAACGTACTTCCACTTATTGAAATACGTAGGTACTATTATGTCAGTTTGCTGGTCAACTCTGTGATTGAATTGAGCGATATGTCTGTATTATAGACGACTCTCAACAGTTAAGCAAAACTTTGTATTCATGTATTGTGCAGCATCTCGGTCTTAAAATATAATTTTTGGTGTCTTTGGTTTTAAGACCTGATAGCAATAAATAGTATTTAAAGTTTGAAGTACGACACAATCTGCAGGATATTTCTATCAAACAGCACGATCATGCCTAGTTTATTAAATAACGTGTCAAGCAAGATTTCATTACTGAGACATTTGGCAAAATGACAAATGGAACACAATGATGTCAGCTAAAATATATACTGTGCAGAATTCCCAGGGCGGGATGCCTCTACTCCGGCTGGTTCAATATGAACGCCAATACAGATGTGACAAAAATGATGTAATATTTGACACATGATTGAGAGATATAGGGTTCGGTCTGGCAGACGTTATATAAAGGCTCTACATGTAATGTCAGATCCCAGAGAATATGAAAGCTCCTCAGCAATGTTCGAGAACAAACCTACACGTAGTCAAGATGCATTGCATGAGTTTATAAATCTGATGATTCACGTACTGTTATAATCAGTTTAAGCAGATACATTAACATAATAACTTCAATTGCACATCTGCATAGGCTATAGGTATGCCCAAGACTGCAGTATACTTTAGTGTGACAGGTAATTAAGCATTGGGATGTGTGCTCACTAGACAAAGAAACAATTGATACAATAAGAAAGAAACAG
Organism: Chaetoderma sp. LZ-2023a; assembly: GCA_034401795.1. Classification (NCBI taxonomy): domain Eukaryota; kingdom Metazoa; phylum Mollusca; class Caudofoveata; order Chaetodermatida; family Chaetodermatidae; genus Chaetoderma; species Chaetoderma sp. LZ-2023a. The sequence goes on along the minus strand of CM067374.1, from coordinate 121,675,246 downwards.
AGGTATCCAGAGAAGTATAACAACTACACGAGACAGAGAAACATAGTAATAGCCTTAACAAGAAGACTACAAAAGGACCTTGACATGTCTATTGCGAAAGATGCAAAGACCAACCAAAAGGGTTTTTGGAAATATGTTAAAAGTAAGATGAAAACCACACAATCGCTGTCAGATCTGGTTATACCTGGCTCGGGAGAGCAAGAAACACTTACTTCAACTGATCAAGAAAGGTGCACGTGCACTCTGATTCCTTCTGAATTGTTTTCACAATTGAGACAAGCACAGATATGTTGAGAGTACCAATGAGGGAATGTGATAAAGTACTTGCCAACATTATGATCACGGAAGAAATTGTTAAGAAGAAGTTATCGACGATCAAAACTTGACAAATCACCGGGGCCAGATGGGGCACATCCTCGACCACTCACAGAAATGCATGAAGAATTAAGTAAACCATTGGCAATAACTTTTAACACTTCCCTTGGCAGTGGAAACGTACCAACTGATTGGAAGGCGGCCAATATCACAACTATATTGAAAAAGGAAAGACAGCAAGCAATTACAGACCAGTCAGCATCATCCATATATTATGCAACGTTCTTGAGACAATTATGAGAGACTATGTTATAGACCATATGAAGAGGAACTCACTCTTCAATGACAAGCAGTTTGGATATATAGCGGGAAGATCGGCCACATTGCAACTGCTAAAAATGTTAGACTCGCAGACAGAGCAACTCGATAATGAAGGAAACATCGATGTAATCTACCGCCAGTTTATGAAACAGTTCGACACGGTTCCACATCAATGACTTACGACAAACTAAGGGGCTACAGAATCGCTGGAAATTTGTGCAACTGGATAAAATTACTTTAATCCAACCGAAAGCAAATAGTCAGAGTGAACAGCTCAGCAGCAACGTGGACCAGCGTATTAATTGGGATCCCACAAGGCAGCGTTCTGTGATCTGCCTGAATTACTCTCATCAGAAACCTAAATGTACATAGATGACACAAAAGTATCATATCAAACCAACCGTGAAGAAGACAAAAGAAAACCGCACTCGAATATGTACAGAGTGCAAGACTGGTCTGATAATTGGCTATTGCGCTTCAACCCATATACATGTATGCTCGTGGCAGTGGGAAGGAAGTCATATGAAGAATAAAGACGTAAGCACATGAGATGAGATCTACGGGACGACCCATCACCACACACTTTACCTAAGTTTGACAAGGAAAAGGATTTAGGTGTGACCATAGATGTAAGATTGTCCATTGAAGAGCACATAAGCGAAAAAGATAGCAAGGCAGCTCAGATAATGGGACTGATCCGAAGATCATTTATATGTATGGACTTATATAGCTTCACATGGTTGTACAAGGCACTCGCTCTCCCTCCCCTCGAGTTGGTAAATTCAGCGTGGTGTCCACTTAGGAAGAACTAGTTGGGGGCAGTCGAGAACGTACAGAGAAGGGCTACAAAACTTATCCCTGAGCTCCGAGACATGAGCTACGAAGAGCGGCTGTAGAAGCTGAAGCTACCCACGCTGACATACAGAAGACTGCAAGGAGATATGATTGAGGCATTCAAGATGATGAGAGGCACATATGACCGTGAGGTTTGCCCAACTATCCTGCTCAGAGATTCCGCAACCCAAGGGCACCATCTGAAAATTTACAAGATGAGGGCAAATGGCCAGCTAAGGCAACACAGCATTTGTATCAGAATAGCCAATCCATGAAATATTCTGCCAGAAGAAGTTGTGAGTGCGTCAACTGTAAATGCCTTTGAAGCAAGACTTGACAAACACTGGGCAGCACAGGAGATGAAATATCAGTTTCGTGCCGTTTTAAAGATATCTGCTGCAAGACACAACAAGCCAGTTAATGTAACGAAAGATGAAGAGGAATAAGATTTTGGACTCATAGGACTTAACATTTCGCCAAGTATCAACATATGATTGCATACGGTTACATACGGTGACCACTTAGAAGGCATACAAATATGGGTCAGCTTGCTACTGCATATTTATCATATCGGGCTGATCGCCTAACTACCCACACTATTTTTGGAAATCTCTTCCTGGAATTTAGATGACTTTCTTTTGGCCTGCACACACATATTTCTCAAGACGACTGTAGGCACCATTTTAAGTGGTTGTCCATTAATGAGTTAATGGTCAAGATAATACCAGTTTTCAGACTTAGTCACGCAGTGCCCATTTCTGACCAAGAGAAGACAGTGTTTTGTGATTGTATCCCTGAAATGGCTGGCCTGTTTACCGAGATTGTCACTCGAGAGGTAAATACTAACAAATGGTCACCGATTCGCACACATATGGCTACGCCTCAAGAGCACAACATACGCCATTTGTGAGTGACCTGTCTATTAAAAGGTTAAGTTAATGCACGGTGATGTTAACATATGATTTCTCTAATGACACTAGACAATAGATAGGCTATGCGGGGCTGTGATACCTTTTGTTCCAACCAGGATTTATTTAGAGCAATTTACCTTGCAACATATATTAAAGTTTATATCACATTCGAGAGAAATAGATGACTTCGCATCACATGCTGTTACACGTTTCATTGTCTGAAGCCTGCCCTCCTGGATCAGTTTATCAATTTGATTAAACTGATTGTGTGCCTCAATAACAGCGAGCACCAGGTAAAGGGATGCTAATCTCATATCAAATGTTGTATGGTTTATACATTCCATAAAATTCATATCCTGTGACATTCCCTACCTATATCACAATTATCTTCTTTGTAAGATCGCATAAATGTTGAACAGTGCTCACGACAAGCTTTCTGCTCAAGCGATATGTACGAGGTCATGTAAGTGACACTGCATTACATTCTTTATTAGTTAAAATTTATTTCGTTGAATATGTTGAAACTAATTTGATTGGAAGTTGTTACTGCCTATCATTCCGGTCAAATTAGTTTTAAATTATTCAACAGCTTAACAAATACGGATCCTTTTATACCACATTGCCAAACTATAGATGTCACCTCTATTACTGAGCATGTAAACCGAGGCATGCATGCTATGTTTTCTCTGATTGGTTGAGTACACCATGACAGACATCATAGCCTGATGAAATGCATCAGCATGTATTTACTAATGCCTGAATAGCTTCCGTTGCCAGCACGATAATAAGCTAATATGTCAGGGATGGATATTGGGTGACACATTCTATCAGCTTACTTGTTAGTATAAGGTAAGTGATGTTTCCTTTAACCTACTTTTGATCTGAGTTTCCTACAATGTGTACCATATCTGATATACCTTGATTCCATGGATATATTAACAGTAACAATCATACTTGTGCTATAATTCACTTGTCTCGTTCGCTTCCTTAATTTGTTCTTGGGATTGTATTATCTTATCAATCAAATTCAGACTTCACTTATATTTTAGTAATATTAGTGTTGATGAGGAAACAAGTCTTGTGCATGTGCATGTACATGTGCATACCTATTAGGCCATGTGCCAGACCGAATTCCTTGACCAGAAAGGAGAACAGACGTCACCTTGATTGTCGCTTTGACTGATATCGAAAGTGTTCGAAATGGCTTGGTGGAATTCCAGGTCATGTAGCCAAATGACCGTTTGGCAACCATCTGTAAAATGGCCTCCGAAATTCCATCAATATGCAAGGGATCTGGAAAACTCACTACGGAAATTAATATACATTTAGGCTGAACAGGTCTTCCTACCATTCTGCATCTGGCAATATATGTGTTTGATATTCATTTTGTTTTATCTTGTCAGAAATCTATGAATTCCTTGAAAATAGTGTTATTTGAATGGGGGTTTTCAGGGTCGTTCTTCAAAACCTCTCTGCCAATTAATACTGAATCGATTCAGGCCGATATGGTATATATATAAAAGCTTGCTCTAGCATACCACAGTGTTCTAAAAATGTGGAACAATGTGCAACATAATTTAAAAAATAGTCTGTAATGTTCTTGTATACTTTGCTATTTTATTCAGTTAGTCCATGCATAAGTTAGTCACAAAAAGCTTTTTCTTAACTGTAGCTTAAAAAACTACTAACCTGATTTGTCTCATATTTTAAGCCAATGAAGGACCTTTCCATGCACGAGGATTGCTAGACGTTGGTCGTGATCTGGAGAAAAGAGGCCATATCACGATCTGATCAAATTCTGGAACTGTGGATATCTCAGAAACGATTGGTCTGATTTGTCTCAATTTTCTATTACATGGAACGATGTGACCATACAATAGGATGCCACAACCGTGTGTCTGATCCGAATAAAAATGAGAAATCCGAAGAAATTCGGAGAATCTAAACAAATATAGTTTTTGCAGCTACCGAGATTCTATCGTTTACTCTGTTTCAAATGTAGAAATAATATGATATATATATAAAGCATCATTTGCTCACAGGTTTATCTTAATCATATCTTTGCATTTGCCCATCAATTCGAGCCTTTTAAAAATACAGAACGCTCTCTTTGTTTGTATCACTTTAGATTATACTCTCTTTCTGTAAGGCACTGAATATTAGAAACTTCAGTTTCTTTACTGAATCGTAAAATCTGGATTCCTCCACTAAATTCTCCACTCATATTTTGAAGGCTCTGTCTACTTTTGCACATGTTCATATTTCATAAGCTACCACTCATATTCATTGGAGCCGCCACCCCAGTTGATATGCTCACCATACCAGATGAATAGTTTGAAACAGAATCAGGGCAGTTGTTTTCAAGCATATCGATGCTTGGTGTCACATTATCTTCATCCCTCTGGATACTGGATTTTTCTAGGCCAACATCTTCTTAGTATCTTCTTAGGACATTTCTGAGGACTCAGGCTGCTGTTCAGCTACTATGTCCGCATCTTCTTCCATTAAAATGTGCCACGTGCCTGACTTCTCAGCATCCAATATCAAATTTAATGACTTCTTCTTCCCAAAATTTCATGACCCAGTGGCGGACACTGCGTGGATATCTGCTCCCTTAAAGCCACTGCCCTGTGCACAGTCATTAGATACAAGTGAGACAGGTCGACTTATATCTCAAACTGAAAGGTTCTTATTACTCCAGAGGTTTTAGTATCTGTATTCACTGTTTCTTCTACAGTCTGCTGAATAGTTATTTTGGCAAAAACGGATGGTTGACTAAGCTGGACAGAAAACCTGCCATTGAGAAAATTATCTTGATTATTTGGCAGATATTTTCCAATCTGTGCATGATGCACCGGTAGGTCTCTTGAATAGTTGTATTCGCCAATGTCGAAAAACCAAGGTGTCAAGTCATAGGTACTATTCATTTTCACCATCCACACAGTATCAGATCAAGCAGTATTACTGCCACATCAACATATCTCATCAAGAATACAACCAATTAGCCACTTTTACACCACTGAACATCCAAAGCGCCTGAAAACGTGCAAACTCCCCTGGCATGATTCGATAATCATGCTGAGTTTAAAATTGTCTGCTTTTGAATCGCTCTGGACATCTGTCACACTACCTAATATTTCATCCAAATTTTAGGACTGGACAATGGTTCACATCCAGCCATCTAACACCTTGTCAATTGGCCCCTTGGGTATCACTTCAGCTTCAACGGGCAGTTCCGAAGTCCGACATCATGGACCCATGGAATATGTCTCCGATAATTGACAAACAATTGCAACGTATATGGAAATTTCCCATCATCAGCACAATACACTTGAATTTAGGATTTAACTTCCAGGCCACCTCTGGCTTAGCTTAACGGGCTTGGTTCCTAACGATGGCTATTTTCAGACATATTTGCTGCTGAATGGAAAGTGGCATGGCCTGTAAGTTGCACTGAAGCCTATCCCCGAATCGAGGATGGTCTCCACTGAGCCAATATGCGGGATGATGAGGAGGAAGATGAATGCCAAGATGACAGCGATATTGATGAGTAGTAAACATTGTTACCTTGATAAACATTGTATTATTAATGTGATTGAATTTTTGGACAACTGCTAAGATAGAATTAAGATATGTCTTTGAGCAATACATTCTTTCGTATTTTTAAAGAAATTTTCGTATTATTTTTTGGATTCAAAACATATTATAGTGTTAAGAAATAGTAAACTACAGACAAACCGTGCAGACTCTTGTTTTAGGCATGATACATCCTGTAGCACATTTACAATCCTTTCTGTGCTGTGTTAGATCAGATTTCCTGAGACATGTATTACTCTACACCGAGAAGGCCAAGATGCTAATACATATACGTAAAAAAATCTACTTACAGAATCATATAGAAGCAAAACAGCTTGATATAACTTTTGGCGCATGCCTTAGTAACTACTCCAGGCTGTGATATTGAGTGTCTGGCAAGTTTTAAAGACCAATCATGAAAATCCCTTTAATAATACCAATTTTTTTTCAACGACTTCCTATCGCTCTGAACATATAATCCGACATGATGAAGAACCATATACTATCAGCTGTGGAATTAGATTACACACATTTTAAGGCTAATTGCGTGTTCATAGATCATTCCAGTAGTGCATTATGGGAGTTTTCCCAATTCCTTAAATATTGCTGATATTTCAATTTCCGCCTAGATTATGTATGCGTGATGGAATCGATTTGAAAATTTGAAAATTTGACCTGAATTCCAAGAATCCAAATTTCAAGTAACTATGAGGTAGGCCCGAGCTAGAAAAGAAGTATTCTATTGCATTACTGCAGTGGCCCATATCCACCCACGTGTTCATAATCTTCTGACAATGACGCTATTATTTGAAGTAAAGCAATAACATTCTCCTCAATCACACATTATTTCTTAATAATGCTTTTTATGTCACGAGCACAATAACGGCTCCATAGACACAACTGACAGCGAGACGTTTTATCTTATACAATATGTATTGAACCGTGACAGGAGCGAGACATAAAATAGAATTCCCGAGACAGGATTGGCCCTTGGTAAAGCATAGGATGGGGCGGCATCAGACTGGAAAATGTTAAATATTTTCGGTCGCTAATTCCCTTGAACAAGTGTTTATGTACTGCTCTTCATGCGATGGTAATCGGGAGGAACTATATAATGCAATAGGAAGCTTGAACATGCGCAGCAAGATACCGACGAGCAACTATGGGTGCTCATCACTGTTGCGTTTATAAATACACCTGATTCATAATATAAGTAAGAGCATGCATTGCAACGTTAATGCGTTTATATGACTAGTGTAATGACGGGGCGGCGAGTGACTGGGCGGACATCGATACCTGACTCAGTGATTTTAGGGTTTCAATGCTTTACTGGTTAGTGGCCAACCGCAATGGTAAATAGAATTGTCTCTGCTCAATGACAAATGGGTAGCTTCGAGTTATGGAATGGATGCGACGACGTCTCTTCAAGGGCACATCATAGAATCCGTTGTAACTGTGCCACTAGCTTTCCTTTCTAGATACCAAATCATGTATGGATTCGCTCATACGACAACATACGGAGGCAGACTTCGGGCAACTGGGGTGTACAAAGACCGACCTCTAGGGCCGGTGGAATGATCACATTCCTGAGGGGCCGGGCGGGAATCCCTGCCAATACGAAACACCACTATCTCGTCCCGACTATTTGTGTGACTGGTGTGGCATTGCATCTTATTGTATTACTTATTTATCAGGTCTATATGAATGTATCCCTCATTAATAGGAATGGCACAGCGAGTCGAATCTGGCTTCTTGAAAAGGATATTATTAGGGACTAGCGGATTCAAATTCATGACGTTCCCGTTAGTGGTGTGTGACGATGTGGCACCGTCTATTCAGTATCTCGGCAGAGGTACCTAACCTATCCATATATATATATATATATATATATATATATATATATATATATATATATATATATATATATATATATATATATATATATATATATATATATATATATATATATATATATATATATATATATGTTTATATATATATATAGTGTGGAATAAACCCTCGCACGGCCTATTGTGTAAGAGTGCAATAGTTTACTTTTAACTAAGTGCTTTACGTGGGCCAATAAATTGGTTTTGCGAGAGTAAAGTGCCTCGTGTGTGCCTCTGTCATAGGAAAATGCCTACCAGGCCGTAGTGGAGGAGGAGTGTCGGTTTAAGACTGGTCTCCCAATCAGAAACAATGCAAAAGTGCTGAATTATATATGTGTTATATGGGTTTTATTGTGATGTACGCTGATTTATGTAGAACTCGGTACAAGCATATCGCTAACGTTGTCAGTTGATTAGTCAGTGCCGCATAAATTTGGCGGTACTTCTTAAGGAACTATACTAACCCTTCGGTATTGACTCTACTACGCAACACAACCGCTTGAGCTGAAGAGACGGATAGAGGAAGGAGAGAGAGCGAGAGAGAGAGAGAGAGAGAGAGAGAGAGAGAGAGAGAGAGAAGAGGGAGAGAGAGAGAGATAGAGAGATAGAGAGAGAGAGAGAGAGTGAGAGAGAGAGAGAGTAGAGGTACCATCAGCCCGTGGATGTACCTGGTAACCACTAGAGGTGCACGGCAACCAATAGAGCTTCCATTAAAAAGGAGAGGTTCCAGTAACGTTTGAGGTACCAGTAGCCTCTAGAGGTACCTGATAACCACTGGCTTTACCTGGTAACCAATAGAGGTACCAGTAACCAATAGATACCCCAGTAACATCTCTAGGTACATGTCAGCCACTAAACTTGGTGAGAAATCACTCCGTTGCCTTAATGCCGATAAGTGCCATACAGTGGAGTTGGTGTATCCAATGGTTCGCTTTGGCTTATCTCAAAACCGTGTTATTGAGGACTTGAATAATTCTGGAGTTAGCATTGCTTTTCCGATGCCCCTCATGTATGCAGTGAATTGAGATATGCGTGTTGTATCTGACATGCTTTATCAAAGTCAATATTGCACATAGATGCTCATATATCCTGCCTTGTTACGACACGAATATAAAAGATGTCAGGCATCACAACTTCTAGTCTGGTCCAGTAGACCCCGCCAAGTCTTAATTGAAGTACCCATTAAAGGCGCCATCGACTACTAGATGTAGCAGTAACCACTCGATAGACCCGGTAACCACTAGACATACCTGGCAACGACTAGATGTACCGTTAACAAGTAAAGGTATCAGTAATGACTAGAGGTATCTGTTATCCATTAGTGTCACCACTAACCACCTGGTAACACTAGCTATACCTGTAAACACTAGTGGTACCGAATAACTAGTATAGGTACCAATTAACCACCTGTGGTACATGATAATTGCTAGACGAACCAGTAACCGCAACATGTGTGTGAATACGACTGACGATACCTGATAATCACAAAAGTTAGCAGTAACCAGTAGAGGCAGCATTAACTACGACATGTACGAGTAACCACTAGGGGTACAGACTGGTGGCCCCTAGAGGTACCTGATAACACATACGGGTAGCAGTAACCACTAAAGGTACCCGGTACCCACTTGCGTTACTTGATAACAACTAGAGGTACAAGGAGCCATCCTATGCACCAGTAACGGCCAGAAGTTACTTATACATACTAGACGTGCAGGTAACCAGTAGGGGTACGAGAGCACCAGTGTAGGCACCAGTAACCACTAGTAATCAGTAATCAGCAGATGTACTAGTAAAAATATAGATGTATATGATAGCCACTAGAGAAATCGGGTTACCACTAGAGGTGCACGGCAACCAATAGAGCTGCCTTTAAAAATGAGAGGCTCCAGTAACCTTTAGAGGTACCAGTAACCACTAGAGGTACCTGATAACCAATGGCTGTACCTGGTAACAAATAGAGGTACCAGTAACCAGTAGATACACCAGGAACATCTACAGGCACATGTCAGCCACAGGTGCACCTATAGCAAATAAAGGTACCTGATAACCACTATATGTACCAGTAATCCCTAGAGTCATCAGTAACCACTAGAGGTACCAGTAACCAACAGACGTACCTGGTAACCACTAGAGGTACCAAAAACCACTCGATATATCATAACCAACTAGCGGTATCAGTAATCACTAGAGGTATCAGTAACATATAGAGCTACGAGATAACGCCTAGAGGTAATTGATATCCACCAGACGTACCAGTACCCACTAGACGTGCCTGATAAGCACTAGATGTACCTAGTAAACTTATCACCGGAATGTCTGGCGTAGTTACAGAGCCACTCACTCAAGTTTGAAATTTTCAAAAGCAACACTAAACGAGGGCTGCAAATGGGCATTCATCCATCTCATTGCAGATGCCGGTTTGGGCCGACTTTCCCATTACATGATTACGATTACACAATAGAACATAATGGACCGTTTCAGCGTTAGCTATGCCCCGCCCATCCCTAGATAAGCTCCACCCACGCTTCACCCGCGTTGCCATCGATTGATCCCCGAATGTCCTGACTATCAATTTCAAGTAAAACTATACATATACGCTGTTAAATATTGGCAGCAACAGCACCCAGTTAAATTAGTTTCAAAATATTCAACAGAATGTTTATTAAATAGTAACGACTTCCAATTCGTAAAATAACGTGTAGTCTGTCACCAATTATTCGTGCGCCACGTACTTACTTACGCCATTCATAGCAATATTGATTATGACGCCATCCTACGTCATATGATGGATGGATAAAGTAGGAAGGTGCATTATACGTGCCAATATATGATTCTCCCAGCAACTGCACCGATAATCCATTTGACAATGATATCGAGGAAATTACCTCCTACTATTTGCAGACAGAAACCATGCAGTTGCCTTTGTATACACAGTTGCGCAACGGCGGTATTCTTATTCACACATTGGTGCCAATATCACTGCAGTGTATACAAGGAGTGCATGGGCGCATATCAAATGGAATTTTAATGTAATAAACTCATTGTTGACTGTGTACATTGGCAACCAGGAAGGCGTGATGAGTAAAGCTTATCTTGGCGGCGTCATATTCAGCAAACACGGCTGAGAACGCAGGTTCCTGGGCCGGTAATGGACACATATCGGACGTTATCGGCCAATTAACGTGTGTTATCAGGGACGGCAACATGGCAGAGCAATTTAATTCAACACGTGGCCCTGTCAAATTAGCTTCAAAATATTCAACAGAATGTTCATTAAATAGTAAAGACATGCAATTCGCACAAATGACGGACTTAGCCATGCCGTTCTTTATGTACTTAAGTGTGACATCAGCCTACATGTTCCGTAATTGGCTGTGGCATCATTTATTACGTAGTTGATTTTGACGTCAGCCTATACGCGGCGTAATTGATTCTAACGCCATATACTTGACAAACAGGTTATCGTGCCTGATTCTATGTTCGCGTGAGATCTATGCTAATGGGGGCAACATAGCTCTCGTGGATGATGACCGGCCAGAAGTGTAGACATTTTTCCGAGAATTTCGGGATTTGCTTTCTTAAATACCTAGACAGTTACAATGCGAAGAAATCAACCCTGTATATAACATAGGATATGAGTTAACCAAAAAAGGCACCGCTTATATCCAAAATGGCAGCGCCCATGACAAGCACATATTGTCACGACTCTGAGCTTTGCACATGAATATCCTTGAGTTGGAAAATCGACCGATGCATTTCCTGCTATATCCGTCCAAGGGTATTGTGTCGCTGTTTTGTCCATGATATAAATCTAAAGCCAGACACTAAGAAATAGTCGACGAGTCGACAACTACTAGCCAGTGAGCGATAGCACCAATAGTCATCACCTTTTATTCAGTTATGCAAGACCAAGATGTCTGCTAAAGCAGTAAGTATGTAGCATACGCCTATATATTTCTCTTAAGCTGTAGATCGCATACCAGACAGACAGGGCCGAACATAAGACAGTGAAACACGTGCATTTGCACACGGCCTCCAAACACTCAGGGCACCATAAAAGTGATAAAACGGTTCTTTTTTGTTCTTAATATGTGGTGCCCTTGAATAGCATCAAGTTACGCGCATAGATATCACATCTAGAGTAGAACGTGTGAATCAGTCAACACACTTTCAAAAGAAAGCAATTTCCAACACCATGTAAACATGCTCTGTTGAATATTTTGAACATAATTGGATTGGAAGACATTGCTGCCTTATATTCCACCGTATCTTTTTATTTAGTGTTTGAAACATGTTAACTTATTTCTGAAATGCACTGCATAAGAGTGATGTAGCCAAATACCACATTCCTATAAAGTCAGCCCCACCAACCCCACACCCCACATCATATCCTCCACCCAACACACCCCACGCACCCCACACAACCCACACACCCCACCCCTCCCCAGGGGCATTACCTTTAAACCTGGACCATAGATTTCTTGCGATTCTAACGACTGTTTCGAGCCCCCCCCCCACCCCCCCCACCCGCAACCCCCTCCCTCCCTCCCCCCCCAACCCTGACCCCAACCTACCCTACCTGGCTAAGAATTGCACACGTTTTGCACAGGGCCCCGTGAGTTTTAAGTTCAGCTCGACAGACAAAGGTGTCAAAGAGTAATGATCTAGCTTGACAAATCAACGTGTGGGCTTTCACCCTAAATCACGGGCGATTATTGCTTTTTCCGCGCAATTGGCATCGTGGAGTGAATCCATGTTGCCATGAAACAATAAAGAATATCGCCTTATCAGCCGGCCCAATGTGCGCTTACATAGTCTCTCGCTCGAATATCTGTCCGCGTATCTTTCCTTCGTCCGGTGGTGTTTTATGTCCCAGTCCCAGGGAGCATTTTTATTACAAGTGTCAGAGCGAGTTTCTTCGACCATGATGCGGTTATTGTTATTTAGATGAACTGTTCTTAGTGCACAGACAAAGGTGGCGCACAATTCAAATACAAGAGGATAATAAAAGAGGTAAATTCCCCTCGGTAAAGTTGGTTTAAAGTTGCTACAGGAAAATGCAATCTAGCTGGCGCAGGACCTGGAGCTGGATTCCTCCATTTAAAATAATACTCATCTAAATATAAATAATAAATTCGGTCATATGACGAAATATAAGTTGTGCTTAGCATGGCCTACTAATTGCCATCCCTCCAAGGCCATTGCCGAAGCCGGTTGCTGCCTATTGATTATGTCATCCGGTATATAATACGTTTAGGAAGTAACATTATTTGCGTTAATTACCTTAAGGGATGTCTATCTTTTATACCTTACTATGTGTGTTTTATAGTGCTATGGGTTTATTAGCAAATATAACCAATGTAAGGACATTTCTAAGGCCAGGCCTATTGCACATGTTTAGAAGATCCATTTTTGCATTTGCACATGTGATATCGTATTGTGATCAATATGTTGTTATATTTACTGCATCCAGTGTAATGATGCCCTTAACTGGTAATGCTATTAGATATTTTTTCAAATTGAAGAATCTCCTTGATTTCCTTATAGAAAACTAGCCAGATAGATGCGTGAAGCTGCATTTTCCAGGTTTGAATGTACTGCGTTTGTAATGTTGTTCTTTTCCTGAAGTTACGATCTTTCTCTGAAGTCATTGTTCATTAGCTCCCGACATAATGTAAACGCATCATGTATACTGGGATACAATTATACCATGCCATTAGGACTACATGGCCAATTAATCCCTTTATAAAAAAACTTTCTCATGGTATTCGAAACATTTGATGCGGAGATAGTATATTTAGTAATGTGTAAAACCTGGCATATGTTTGCTTAATTAAGACAGCATAACACTTGGCTTACGGTTTGACCTCACACGTTATGATCATTATCCACACTCGTGTCTCTGTGTGTGTTTGTGAGTGCGTATGTGCGTGCGTCTTCTTTTGCAAATGATGAGTTATCTCCTTGACGACGCTGACTGACTGAATACACATTAAAGTAATCAGTCATTAAAGTACCATCACACGTGTCACCTTTTCCTTTTACTGAAGTATCGATTTTATTTTGTGGTTCCCGAGATAATGTAACCGTAACATATATACATGAGTATAAGTATGCCATGTCATTAGGAACACATGCCCAATTAATTCCAATATATTAACTTTCTGGCTGTCCGTATTTGAAACATTAGCTTCAGAGATAGGCAGATATTTGCTTAATTAAACAAGAATAACAATTGGCTTACTATTTGAAGTCAAACGGTATGACTATTGTTCACACTAGTGCGGGGTGTGAGTGTTTGTAAGCGCGTCTGCGCGTTCGTGGTCTTTTGATAATCAAGACTTATTTCATTGACTACGTTGACTGAATAGGAGCTAACGTAATCAGTCATACAGGTACGCATCGCAGTGCGGCGACGACCAACGTGTTATAGTGTTATGAACTCTGCGCGAAAAGCGAGAGATCATCTTATTTGTTAAGACCAAGTCATAAATCGTCTCCAGTTACTGACATCCGTTTCATTCCGGTCGCAAAATGATCACCATAAAATACACTTTCTGGTGCCTGGAATAGGTCTCCTAGTGGGACCGATTTCTGCCTTGCCCGTTTCTAACCAAGCTGCGCCAACTGTGTACGTGCGGTTGAATGAATTTTAACAGATTGAGTAAGATGTTGAATATTTTGAAAATAAAATGACTGGGCGTTGTTACTGTCTATGGCAGCAACAGTTCCCAGTCAAATTAGTTTCAACATATTGGTGCTGACCAATACGTTATACTATTATGAATTCTGCGCGAAAAGCGAGAGCTAATCTGATTTGCAAAGACCAAGTTATAAATCATCTCCAGCTACTGGCATCCATTTTATTCCGGTCGCAAAATTATCAACATAAAATACAGCCCGGTTTATCTATCCGTCAAATTAGTTTCAACATATTTAAAAGATTACTTAATACATTGTAAATTCATCAAAGACATACACGTTGCGGACTTTCGTGATGGACAATTGCCACCAGTTTTTGACGGACTTACCCCTTCGGATCGAAACGTCAGCAAACAGTGACGTATATGATTATGACGGCAGATACTTGAGGGATTGGCTTCCTAAATTGAATAAACAAACGCCTTACATATCCATTTGTCTAAGCAAACAGAAGAATTTTGAATGACGATGGGGATTCCTTTATCCATCAATCACATGCCGTCATAATCAACTACGCCACGTGTAAAATGATATCATAATCAATGACGTCATGAATGCCGTAGCTAAGTTCGTCACGAACGCTTACTCGGTGACGGCCTAGCGTTGTTAAACAAATTGTATGTATTTCTTACTTACTAAACATGCTGTTGAGTATTTTGAATAAAATTCGACTGGGAACTGTTGCTGCCAAATAGATTGCATGCATAGTTTTCTGGAATTTGATGGTCGGTGAGTTCAGGGATCGATCGATCCCAACACGAGAGAAGTGTGGGTGGAGCTTAGCTAAAACTGGATTTCTCCTTCTAAACAATAATCATCTAAATATATATACTAAAATCGGCGCGAACATTTTCTGACACTGAACGTATTCTCGACGTAAACTTGTAAACACAATGTGTGCACTGGTAGACGGTTGGCCATATACTCTCAAATTTTGGCTAGAAAGGGCTTCGAGATGTTTAACAGATTTCTGGTAGTATTGCCTTGAAATGTGGATTCAACGTTCAAAAAGGTAAAATCCACCGGATTCTTGGTCACGTTTTTAACTTGTTCTAATAACTAACTTATGTATGACAAATAGGTAAATGCTCAACTACCTTGACGTGTCTGTTTTGAACGCGATTTCAACATTTCATCTTTACAACATTACAACATGATGAACTAGACTATCGTTCAAGACGGACTAAATCATGTCAGTCATAACATAATGAGTATGACGTCATCCTGTACGCTACGCAGTTGGTCATGACGTCACATGAGGGATGGATAAATTTGGGAAGTCCATTAATATACCTTAGAACAATAACAATAATGCATGCTGATAGAATAACACACACACACACACACACACACACACACACACACACACACACACACACACACACACACACACACACACACACACACACACACACACACACACACATATATATATATATATATATATATATATATATATGTTATTCTATCAGCATTAAAATAGTATGTATCTCCATAGCTGTATACAGTTTAGAGAAAAAAGCATATCTTGTTCCTCGCTATCATCTCATTCACGGACACACATACATAGGCAAGCCCGTGAGATACATTGTATTGCGCTCTCGAGTTCTTGTTTAGGGCCATTACAATTTGGCCTGTAATTTAGCCATCGTGCATCGCGGCATTCATAATACCTGAAACGCATCATACTACAGATTCCTTATTACATCGACATATATTTTACATTTATCTTCCAATGTAATCTAATTTCCGTGCCTGATTCTCTTTTCTTCAGATGATCTTTTCCATGATGTGTCATTACTGATGCATGAATGCTGAGGGTAATCAGATTTATTTAGACAGTGCTAATAAATCAACATATAAATGCATGCTCTTCACCGGAATAACATAGTTTATTTAGAAAGAATGTTCTAGTAACAAGAAGTTCAATATTCTGCTAGAAAGAAATGTTTTATTATGAACACATATATGCACAGAAACTCATTCGTTGGTTCGTTCGTTCATTTTATTCATTCGTTCGTTCGTTTATTCATTTGTTCATTGATTGATTCATTCATTCAATCTTTCTTTTTTCGTGCAGTTGGTCGGTCAGTCATCGGTCGGTTGGCCGGTTGGACCGTCGGTCGCTCGGTCACTCATTCGGTGACGCAATCAGTTGGCCGATCAGTTAGTCAGTCAGTTACTTGGTTGATCAGTACAAAAGTATGTCAGTCCGTAAGTTATTGACCCATCCATCCACCCACCCGCCGATACATCCACCCATCCATCCATCAATAGGCCCGCCCGCCCACACACTTACCCACCCACCCTTCCGCCCATCCACCCTCCTGCCCTTCCGCCTGCTCAGAAAATGTCCATTTGCAAACTAATAGAAGAGTATTTTTTTAAGATCTCCCACCGGAAAGACTGGCTCGGTTATCGACAAATCATTATAGTGGTAATTTTTTTAAATAATCTCTCTTTGTCTGCACATTGACATTTCTCAAGACCGCTGCGAACGCCGTTTTGGCCGGCTTGAGTGCTAAAGGGCTAAAAGCTACTCTATTTGAATCCTGCATTCCTTGTTTCTACAGACGAGCACTGATACTTATATTATATCCAACGCTTGTTTGCCACATGCTGTTGTATTTAGTCTGCCTTGGACATGTGATTCCGTATATGGCAGCATTATCCTAACAGGCAACATTACACATTAAACAGATTTACATGAGGCAACACAGGATATAGATAATGTGTGCCACGACAGATGGAATAGAGAGCTGATCCTTTTCTATTATTTAGCTAAACGATATATTTGTCTGGACGCGTTTGTACGGACATAGTGAGGAACATAAATAGACAAAGCGTGGATATGGTCATGTGTCGATTGTTCATACTGCTCATATTAGCACTGTGATAACTGCATTCCCGGAAACTCAGATTTAAGGTAAAACATTTACATGTATATTGCGCTGAACTCTACGGGATTGCATGCTCTGAGCGCTAAGCATCTTACCCCCTACCCCCCCCCCTCCCAACAAACCCACACCCTCCCGTTCCCGTGTTTGCGTGCGTGCGTGCGTGCGTGCATATGTACGTGCGTGCGTACGTGCGTACATGTCCGGACATGCATCTTAAAAACTAGTGATTCCACGTGGCTTAAATTTTAACATATCGAAGGAATCGACTTTGGCAATGATACAGATAAAGGTACATGGAGCATCATCGGATCGATTTCTGAACTTGTGTGGATATCGTGGAAACTATTGGTCCAATGTGGCTCACCCTTTAACACAAAAAGTGTGTGGCCGTACTCTTGGACACAAGTGGGTGTGATAGGAAAATGTCCGGAATATTAGAACAAATCCGGCTAATCCGAACACTTTTCATCACGTGCCACTAACGTGAGTGCGAGGGTCTGCAATCGCCGATTGCTCTTGTTATTTAATGTATCGTGATGGAGATGGCAAGGAATATAAAATAATAATATAACCTGTCATTGCTAATAACATATCATGGACATTTCATTTTTTCTTTACCCTTCGCTTGATTTGGCAGATACTCTTTAGTTTTATTACCAGGTTTTTTTCCCCGCGCATTGCTGCATGACATCAACCCACCACATCACTGATCATCGTTCTATCTAGGCTACGTCTAATGTAGTAGTATTCACCCATTTCTCCTATATCAAATTAGATCCCTTTAGAGAATATCTTGCATTTACCTCGACGAATGTGTTTATGTGATTTGGATAATGTTCGGAGAATTGATAATCGTAGCTCCAGTGATGAAATTTCTACTGAATTATTTATCTGGAAATGGCGGTTCTCTAGGATAACGACATTCCTAGTATTTTCTGACGAGAAGTGGCTGGACGCAATATTCTAGTAGGGACCAGACATAGCAGAAACTAATTTGACTGGGCACTGTTGCTGCCTATAAGCAACAACACCCAGCAAATTAGTTTCAAAATAGTCAACAACTTACCTGTAGAGTTTTCTGGAAATTCATAGTCAGGGAATTCAGGGATCGATCCAAACACGGGCGAGGTGTCAGTGGAGCTTAGATACATGCTAGCCATTGAACTTCTGGTGAGATTAACGCAGCACTCTTATCTCAGTCTCCAGACATAGGCCGTTTTTAAATTGAGACCAGGACACTTTTACATGGTATTAGAACAGAGATGGATGATCCAGTTTTCTCTCAAACACTGCTTAGAATATTATTTATGTACTCACCCGCGGTGTAGACGGTCAAAGGCAGTAGGCCTATGACAAAGTGTACGTATTGTTTCACCTGTACATATTTCTGCTGTTCCTACATGTATTGTATTCTGGCCTAGCATTAGGTTAGCCACTGTCGGGCTTAATTCAGCTTTCCAGTTTATCCATCCATCATATGACGTCATAACCAACTAAGCGAATATGTGTGATGACGTCATACACATGACGTCATGATGATTCGAAATAGTCCGTCTTTAACGCTTAATAGTCCGATACGTTGTAAGAATTGTGTGTATTTGCCATTTAATAAACATGGCCATAGGCAGTCACGGCACCCTGTCGAATTAATTTCAAAATATTCAACACGTTACCTGCATAGTTTTCTGAAAATTGATAGTTAGGGAGTTCAGAGATCGATCGATCTGGACACGATCGAGGTATGGGTGGATCTTAGCTAGAGATGGGCGGGGGCATAGTCAAAACTGAAAATGTCCATTCGAGTGATAAACAAGGATTTATTGTTCGTCACACGTAATCACATTAGTTGGCACTTTGCCTCGCCTCCTCGAAAATGGTAATGAAACCTAGCCCCACTCCTAGATTCTCTTTCCTTTTTTCGCGGAATCTAGGAGAACGGACGAAAGGTTACTCGTGGCGACAGGGAAGGGTTGAGTGACCAATAGTGAATATATAGGGAATACTGCTGAACAAATGCGGATACAGATTATTATGTTCTTACGTCGATGTTTAACTAAACTAGTTTTAATTGCTTTTTATGGTCACAGGAGGAGGTGGGTTGGATGTGGGGGTGGGGTTGGGGGTGGGGTGGGGTGGGGTGGGGTGGGGGCGCTCACGCGAATTGAATTGCCACATTGTTTCCGGATGCCTCCAGCCATACTTATAACCAACGAGAAGCCGCCCAGCATGACGCCGATGGCCGAGTAGGTCACTTGCCACTGAGTGGAATGTGGGTGGGCGCGTAGCTGACACGATGATATATAATATACAGATATTATTATAATGAGCAGTGTATATCTGAACATTTAATGTCCGACATCAAGCCCACCCCCACCCCAACCCCTACCCCCGCCTGGTGACCTCAATAATAATAATTGTATAATAAAAATAATGATAATGATAATGATGATAATGCTAATAATGATAAAGATAATAATAATAATAATAATAATAATAATAATAATAATAATAAGTATTATTGTTGTTGTTATTGTTATTATTATTATGCTAATCTAATGTAGTGGTTGTGGTTGTGGTAACGTATTATGCTTGTATTGCGTCTGTTCACATGCACATATGTTTATATGTTCCCCCACATATTGTAAAAGTGTGGGTGTAATAAATGACATGGTATGAAATGAATCGCGTTGTTTTGTAAATGGCGTAGCAAGCTTGAGCCCACTTTTTCTAATCGGAAGGGAAGTGCATTAACCAAGATATTATATACTTCCCTCTTGATACTATACATTGTCAATTTGATTATTCAGCCGGCGACACAGACGCTCGCTCGCACACACGCACGCACGCACGCAGGCAGGCAGGCAGGCAGGCAGGCAGGCAGGCAGGCAGGCAGGCACGCACGCACACACACACACATTTTTTTTAACTTGTGATCTCAGGTCGCAATATAAATTTGTACGTCCTGAAAACTACACAACCGCCATTCAGTTTTGCGAATGGGTTGGCCAGATATTTCCCACCTTCTGGCGGATTTGTCATTTCAATTTGCTTCACTTAGCCACTGTCTAGACTGCGTCAACGTCTTCTGCTTACCGCATTCTTAGCCATCTTCCAGTCGTCCTCCAACGATTCACATAACTTAGTTAACACTCAGTTTTTACCAGACAGACTCAAACTAATTTATACATATATCCTATTGAATTCCTTCATTGATATAACCACATACTGGGAAGGAGAGTTTCAGAATGATAGGCGTACATTATAACTGACCTTGTAATAGAATGGACGTTTCCAGTTTATGTATCCATCATATGCCTTCATAATCAACTACGTAATGTGTCGAATGGCGTCATAATTAATTACAGCATGAATAACTCGATTTAGTCCGTCTTGAGCGCGTAATAGTCCGGCACGTTGTACACATTGCATGGCTTTACTGTTTAATACACACCTCTGTTGAATATTTTGAAATTAATTTGACTGGGCGTTGTCGCGGCCAAAGGCGGGCGAAGAGTGGGTGGAGCTTAGGTAGAGATGGGCGCTCATAGCTAACACTGTAATGGCCCATTGCCTCACTAGTTAGCTGACATCACGATACAAATGATGTAGCTCTATTTACGAAGATCGAAACGTACATCACGAACATGTACGAATTGTATATCTTTGAAGAAATTACAATTTAAGGCATATCCTGTTGACTATTTTAAAACTAATTTGACCGAGAGCTGTTGCCACCACGTACAGCGACACCTCCCAGTCAAATTAATATCAATAGCCCGACTTACCTGCATAGCTACCGTACACATTTAGAGGCTTGGATTTTAGATTTCAATGTTTCAACGATTCCAACAGGTGTACAGCGGAGCCTCGGTTGGAATGGGCGTGTCATAGGTAGAAATGGGCGGTGCATGGCTAGAAACGGGGGAGGGCCGGCATAGCTAGACACAGATCCTTCTATTACATATCCAATTGATGAATGCAGTTGTCAGTCAATCATACGACGTCCTAATCAACTCGGTCACAATCACGTGTAACGTCAACTATTAATGACGTCATGAATGACGCGATTTAGTCCGTTATATACGTATAACAGTTCGTCAAGTTTTAGGAATTTTATGTCGTTAGACTTTACTATTTAATACAAATTATGCTGACAATTTTGAAACTAATTTGACGGGGCGCAGTTGTTGCCGTAGGCAAGCATAGGCCTCAACACTATTGAGCCCAAATTAGTTTCAAAATATCCAAGAGCTTACCTGTATAGTTTTCTAGAAATTGAGATTCAGAAAGTGTAGGGATAGATTCATCCCAACACGGACACAGCGTCCCTGGAGCTTGGCTGGAAATGGGCTAAACCTGGATCCATCCATTGCCTGTGCCTAAACGACGCGATACACTAGGACTGCTCGATTTCTCGTGATTCTGATGATTGGTATCATAATAGTCAATTCGTTTAACCTATCTATACACCTGTGCAAAAGTTAAGCACCACCCTATTTTTACGCACATGCGAGGGTATATTCATGTGCTATGAAGAAAGCAATAGCATAACCATTTATGTACCCATCCATCTTAGTGCAAGAGGTAATAATGCAACTAGAGGAATGCTGATTATGATGGTGGGGAAACACTGTATGTTTTTGTTTGAACTTGAAAACGAGGCCTGAATATGGTTACGTTGACACAACTGACAACTATTGCCCTACAGTTGACACACGTGGCTAGATTGTCATTAATGGTGTCTGAAAACGAAGTTTAACATCTGTGCACGAGTTTGAGACTGTCATTATTAATACCGGGTATATCCACCTTGTGCCTGGATGACGGCCTGGACACGACGTCTCATGCTGGTCACCAACCGACTGATACGCCATTGTGGTATTCGTTGCCATTCAAGAAGGAGTGTGTCTGTTAATTCCTGTAGGTTCTGCACAGGAGGATCCCTCCTTCTCACCATGTTTCCCAGAATGTCCCAGATATGCTCAATAGTGTTCATGTCAGGGCTCCTTGCTGGCCATGGTAGGGTTTCGATGGCATTCTGGCGGAGGTATTCATGCACAGCTCTAGCACGATGTGGTCGGGTGTTGTCATCCATGAATATAGGGTGGGTTCCAGGTGCATGATTTACAAAATGAGGGACCACAACTCTATCCAGTATGGAATCTTGATATCTTTGTCCATTTAGTGTTCCAGGTACAGTCAACAGATCCAGCTTACAATCAAATGAGATGCACCCCCATATCATAACGGAACCTCCACCAAATGGAACTTCTTCCATGATGTTACGTTGGTCGTACGCCGTGCGTCTGGACCTCCATACACGAGTTCGACCATCTGTGGCATGAAGCAGGAACCGACTTTCATCGGACCAGTGTACCCGTCTCCAGGATCTCATGTTCCAGTGTCTTCTTTCGTTGCACCACCTCAGACGCTGCTCTTTGTGGTGAGGAGAGGACGTCTGACAGGTCTCCTAGCTTTCATGCCAGCAGCATACAGTCTCCTTTTGACGGTAGACATTGACACTCTATTGCGCGTTTCCCATTGCTGGCTGAGCACTCTGCTGTTGGTGAATGGAGATCTCCTAACAAGGCGTACTAGGGCTCGATCAGCATGGGCAGTAGTCTTCTTCGGTCTTCCAGATCTAGGCCTGTCCTTCACCTCGTTAGTTTGCCCATGTTTTGCAATCAAACGACTGATTACAGTATGGTTAATGTTCAGCTGTCTGCCAATCTCTCTGCATGACATACCAGTGGTATGCATGCCTATGATTTGCCATTTCACACGATCACGTAACCTTCGTCTTGCCATAGCGGTTCACAATCAAGAGCTAATTCTCTCTGTACAAATAAACCACGGTCATGAACACAAAATTCCTAATCTTGTCGCCTAAATCTGTACGTAATGTTCTACACCTCAAACTGGACTTTTACATAACTGAACACGTGTGCTGTTTCCCGCCACGCACGGACATCAAGCGGCGTGAAGTCATGCATGCATGTGCATTTCGTACTTGGAATTATGTCAGCTAACGCGGGGACAAAAAGTATGGCAGCCTAGTTGTACCATCATGTTTCTACGTTCTATTGTTTTTGCTGGTGCTTAACTTTTGCACAGGTGTATATTTCATAGGTTAGGACAAAATCCCAAAATATCTGTACTTCCTCATTGCAAGCTATATACTCATTACAGCATGTACGCTAAGGAAATATAACAACTAATATACCATGCAGGGATGTTAGAGCAATGTTAATTGTTCTTTACTCTGCCAATCCCGAGTTGTATCAAATAACCTATCATTTATGATGAACGACCGGTATGGGCAACTGCACTCATTAAAAGCAGATAACTATGCTAACCAACGTAGAGTAACTCGAAGGTTCTATTGCATTGTGTACGATTAAAGTAAAACTTGCGAAGGCGATTCGTGTCACCAGAAGGTAAATGAAGGAATCCCGTTTTAGATATGCCTCGGCCATCTTTAGCTAAGCTCGACCCACACTTCGCCCGTGTTGGGATAGATCGATACCTGCCCTGTCCGACGATCAATTTCCAGAAGACTATACAGGTAAGCTAATGGATATTTGGAAACTAATTTGACTGGGTGTCTTTGCTGCCTATGGCAATATCATGTTTATTAAATTGTACAGATATGGCGTTCGTACAACAGCGCTATGCTGGCCGGGTGTTGTTGCTGTCTATGGCACCATACTGTTTCTTAAATAGTAAAGACATAGAATGCTTACTGCAACGCCTATGCAGCAACAGCAGCCAGTCAAATTAGTTTCAAAATAGGCAAAAGCTAATTCAGTGAATAGTAAAGACATAATTCGTACAACAACAACGCTTAGTCCGTCATCAATTAAGCGTTCGCGACGAACCTATCTACGTCACATCATGGCGTGATTGATTATGACGTCATGTTACACGTTACGTAGTTAGTTATGACGTCTTATGATTGATAGATAACTGGAAAGATCCATTGGGGGTAGATGCCATAGACATGTCACAGTCGTAGAATCTGCATTTAGATATGCATTACACCTTTCTAGATACCATAACTCCAAATCGTGAAAAATAGTCTACAACTTATTTCTAACATCACCAGGTTGCTGGAAAATAACATTCTTGAAATTGTATACTTGTATAGGCTTAAGAGGTGTGCCTATATGTAAGGAAGCGAAGTAAATCTTAACATATGATCATTTCATTTAAGGTGTGAAATTGAATTAGAGACACACGCCCCTAATTCAACTGCCGAACAAAAAATATACCAAGTCATACGGAATATGAATTTTAGTATGAATATTCCCCTTTAAATATGAGGAATTATCACAGTTCTCTTAATGATATAACCGCGCATGTGCATACGACACAGCAACTACTGTATGCCATTTCAGAGATATACAGGTTTAGTTCTGGGTGGATAATGATGGATTGTCTTCATTTACTTATAACCTATAACCCGAGGCCGAGGTCGTGCCAATCAAAGTCTGGTACTTTTCCACATAGTCTCATGTTAGCTTGCTATCTCACATCTATGGCATCAACTGACAGATGCCTCAGTATAGTGTCTACAATGTGAGATATGACTGACTGTCCTTGCCAGCCCCGTGAATGCCATGTGATAGCGGTGCTGTGTCTGTCATTGCGGATGCTACAGCTGTCAAGGAGCGGGATACAGCTAATTATTTCTATCGGCAGTTCGCACTGGTTCTTGACTAACATGTCAATCTGTCTCTTCGCTACATATGGTACACGAATACAATGCCCCTAGCGCTGAAAATGGTGAATAGATCTATTGGAGTTGATTTAATATTTCATAAACTTTTATCTTTCTCTACTTTGAAAAATTGCAAGCACATCCTGGTGATTATTTGAATAGCATGATCGACAGTCAATAACGGCCGTGATATGCGCTTTCACGATGACACCGGCCAACACCAACCTCTACACTAGAAGATAGTTGTTTGAACATTTACCACTGGATTGACTGGCTCGATAACAGAGCCAGCCATTCCCGTGGCAAATACAAAAAACAGTGTTCTGTTGGCCTGCAAATGGACCAGCAATAACACATATTTTGATATTATTGACCAAATTTAAGTATTAAAGGGTTAATAACTCGGTGACCGTGGTATACATTGCGAATGCGTGCGTGCGTGCGTGCGTGCGTGCGTGCGTGCGTGCGTGCGTGCGTGCGTGCGTCCGTGCACGCGTCCATGCGTCCGTGTGGGTGGGGTGGCTGTGGTGGTGTTGGTGATGGTTCATTAAGGCGGGTGGTCCTTTAACCACCAGTCGTAAAGTCAGCAGCACGCCTACCAATACGTGATCTCTTAACGGCACTTTCGCTGGGTGATATTGGGCCAATAAACTAGAATAATATTTCGTTAGCCGCCTTAACCATGTGCCAGTTCTCAGCCATGCCCCCACCCGACCCCGTCTTATGAGAACATATGTTATGGCAATGGCCTGAAGAATGAACTATTCATTTCGACATATCACGCAAGCTAGTGTCACGGCGACATCTTGAATAGCACGATATTGTGTTATTCTTAGAGCGCTAAACCACGGTAGGCCTACTGTGATGCAATGTTTGTCAAGAAAATATAATTTTGTGTCTGATTTATCCATGCCATGAAGCTATCTCATACTAATAAATTTAGAGCCTGCTTGTCCGTAGACGGTGTGTGAGGATATCCCACCGGATGCTGAGCGAATGCCATTCACAACAGCATACTAATGGAAATAAATATGTGCCGGAATAATATGGTCACTCGTGTGCAATACTCGGCGTGTCGTCTGATTTAGCTACGTTTAACGTTAATACGCTTGCGAGTAGACAGTATGTTATACAAGTATAGAATAATATAATCATGATTAATTTAATAAACAATGCTATATACTACGTGTTGCTGTCAATGTCAGTAGATTGAGTGCATTCAATTTATTGTACTGATAATACAACGGGATTGGGCACACGTTCTATCGACTTAGCTAGGCCCTCTGCCTCTCTCTAATGTCATGTTGTGACCAGGGCCGACGGCAGCAATGTATTTCAATCCAATGACCCTTTCCAATTTTAGCAATTCCCGGCCCATCTCTAGCTAAGCTCCACCCACACCTAGCTCGTGTTGGGATCTGTCGATCGCTGAATTCCCTGACTATCTATTTCCAGAAACTATGCAGGTAAGCTGTTGGCTATTTTAAGTTAATTTGACTTGGTGCTGTTGCTGCCTATGGCAGCAACAGCGCCCAGTCAAATTAGTTTCAAAATAGTCAACAGCATGTTTATTAGATAGTAGAGACATACAATTATTACAACGTGTCGGACTATTAAAGGTGCATATTCACACCAGAATGCTTGAAAATTAAATTATCTAAATTATGTCCTTCTAGAGGCTTAAACTGTTGGCTTAGATATAAAGAAACTATATCAATCTTAATATATGATGATTTAATTCCATATAAATTAATATAATTTTTTGAGGTGTGAAATTGAATTAGAGGCTCGTGCTTCTAATTCAATTTCTCAACTAAAAAAATTATATTAATTTATGCGAATGAAATCATCATATGTTAACATTTATTTCGTTTCAATACATCTAGCCACATAATTTAAGCCTCTAAAAGTATTCAATTTTAACATTTTTATTTTCAAGCATTCAGTGTGAATACGCACCTTTAAGAGTTAAAGATGGACCTAATAGCATCAGCTATGACATAATGATTATGACGTCATCCGTCACACCGCTTACTCTGGAAAGGTGAATTATGTTAACAAATTCAACAGAAAATGCTTTTACATCTGGTTCAAAACTGTTTACTTTTGGAGACATGATCGCTTATTTAAAAGCTGTACTATATTCATAGATGTGGCATATATACGTACAGCCTAAAGTTATGCCCGGGCCACCAAATTAAGACAAAACTTATGTTTTATGCCACTTTTGTGGCCCGGGATATTTGGGGTCCAGCTACAAATGCACACATTGCGCTGCCTTAAGTACGAGCCTGAATTCGTGACATTCACGAGCTAAGTACACTGCAGTTATTTTTGTTCTTGGTGCTATCTTAATGGAGGAATCCAGTCCACCTAGCAAAACCTAATGTTTAACTAATGGATGAACCCCGTTTTAGCTATGCCCCGCTCATCTCTAGCTAAAGCTCCACCCACACCCCTCGTGTTGAGATCGATCGAGCCTTGAACTCCCTGATTATCAATTTCCAGAAAACTATACAGGTAAGCTTTTGCATATTTTGAAACCAATTTGACTACATTAGTTTCAATATATTCAACAGAATGTTTATTAAATAATAAAGACATAGGGCTACAATTCGTACAAAAAAACGCTTAGTTCATCTTCAACTACATTTTCATGACATCATTGACTATGACGTCATCCTACACGACACGTAGGGCATTATGACGTCATATGATCATATAAATTGATGGGCTCGGCATGGCTAAAACTGGATTCACCCATTAGTTAAACAGTACGTTTTGCTAAGTATGGTCATGCAATCGTGTATTTCGCCATTCTTTATCCCCACTTCTTCTTCCTCGTCTCTTCTGACAAGTTCTAAATGACACGACGTGATGTCTAGACCATAGGATTCACTGTTTCTTAGAATGTGACTCCCTTCTTCTCATATTGTATATTTCTATTGGAATTGCTTTAGAGAACACGGACCATCACGTACCAATTACTTTAACCGCGCTTGTATCAACAGCGCCTCAAAACGCTCAAAATTCTACTTATACTATAGTAAGTAACCGTTTAATGGTCGAGATTTGCAAATATATATGTATCGCAGAAAAGTGCCACTTATAGGTCTTTGTGAACGGAAACCATAATTTTAGATTTTTATTATTGGCCCCGGATGGCTGTTCGCGAGCGTTTAAAAATTGGTTTGTTCGGGTTGGCCAAGAACTGCTTTTACGTGTGGGTGAGCTAAAAGCCGCAAGGAACCTGAGGCGGGGGGGGGGGGGTGCTGTATCTTTCTTATCCATAGGTATCCCAGTCCACTCTTTTAGTCCAACCCTCCACACAGCTCTCGACCCTCGCCCTCCACGCCTACGATGCTCCTGATCTTCGAATGTCACCCCCTTTTATACTCGCTGTGACGTCAAACCTGGCTATATGAATCAAGTAGATTGCTGCACCAGCCACTCAGCGCTATATATATATATATATATATATATATATATATATATATATATATATATATATATATATATATATATATATATATAACTTAAGCTCTATTTGCAAGGCAAAAGAAGTCAATTATTTAAAGTTAACAATGGAATTTACAAAAAAACAAGCGTCTGTTGTGCGTTCTGTTGTGCTGAAATGGAGGCCGTCCTTGATAGCTTGAACATTAAACTATCAAGAAAATTCTAAGTGTTGCATTGTCAGTGTCCATTTGCCGGTCAAGCGAAGACTATTTTTGAAAATGTATCACTAGAATAAGTGGCTCTGTAACCGAGCCAGTTATTCTAATGTTAACATTTCAAATAATTAATGGAAATGGAAATTCCCCAACACCACTGAAGGTCGGTCGGTGTCACAGATGCATGATTAAATATACGCAAGTTGGGTTATCTGCTTCTCGTGGATTATCCTAATGTGCAATATGTCTAGTATTCTACAAAATTACCTGCTATATTGAAATGTGTAATTATTTGGCTGAATGTTACACCATGATGTTATAGTTGTAAGAAAATGCAAGACATTTATTGTAATGGAGATATGTGTCCATGGCAAAGGCTGGGTTGCTGGAGACATATGCAACTGAAATAACTGGAATTGTATGTGTGTATGATTACCGTATTCTGCGGCTATAGTAGTAGAAACACCCTACAGCTGCAATCAGTCCTTCTTCGCCTTTGCCCACTGTATCTTGTTCTCAGCCAAAATCCTCAGCTTCCTCAAATCAATTTTTTACTTGAGTGTACCCAATCCTGCTTTTTTGAGGGCACGTCGTAGCACGCTTAGCAGATTTATGCAATGACGCCCTCTCCTGGCTATGTATTTGCTGGCTCCGAGTAGGGCGAATTCCAAGGCTTTCTGTGCTGGTGTGGCTTCTGGCATCCTTACCACATGGCCAATCATGGGCCATTTTGCTGAGCGAATTTTACAGACAACGGCGACGTATTGCACATCTTGTTAGTGCATCGTTGGAAACTATGCTGCCTGGCCATCGGTGTCCAGTCATGGTGCGGAGCTGTCCAGCTGTTACGGTTGTATATCATCAGTGATACGCAGGTTGCATTATATAAAGATAGTCTTTTTAGCAAGGGCATCGTTGATCTACGAATCCACAGCTTCCAGAAGGACTGGAAAGCTATGTTCCCCATGATGCAGCGTGCAGCAATGTCAGCAGTAGTGCAAAGCAGTGAGACCAGGATTTTACGTTTCCTCCACGGAGTAGATCGCCATTTTCTTTAGCTTCATGCTTTGGAGATAGATATATGTGGCTGTACTCTGGTTTGGATTCATTCATAAAGAGATTCTCAATTTTTTGTTTGTTTGCAGCTATTGCGAGAAGTTCGTCAAGGGTTTTTCTTTTTCTCGGTTATAAAGTCCATATCGTCGGCATATACCATCTCTAGCGGCATGCCAGTGTTGACACCGGGGTGTGGGTGGAGGGGTGTGTCTGGTCTTGTGGGATTTTCCCGCACGTATTTCAATGCAGCAGCAAGGTAACAGGTGAACAGTACACGGGATAGACCAATCTCCCTGTGGGGGTAGGGGTGGGGTAGGGTGGGTGGGTGGGGTGGGCGATTGGTTCTCCAACTTTACAGACTTCACTGACTTGAAGTGTACTCTCAGCCGTAGCGCATCTGCATTGTAGCTGCCCTAGCGTCGTACATCTGGGACGCTTAAAACATTTAGCTATCCAAGAAGCAGACGCCCTAGCAGATGAAATCACTGCCACGGGTAATTGCCACAAAATGATTCGGGCAGCCCGGGGCCAGAGAGTTACTGACTAGACACCACCACTCGCTGTACTCTGAAGGACCCTTTATCGGGACTGACAAGGGCAAAGCCGAGGCAATTCGAGGATGGCTCAAGGAACAGTTCACTGACCACGACGATGAACTCTTGCACTCATTCTCAGGAGACCCCCAGGCTATTTTTAACACCAATTAAAAACGTCAAAAGTTTAGACGGCATTTAAAACCCTGAAAATGTACGTGTATCTTGACCTGATGGCATGAGCAATGAACTATTCATATATGCAAGTGATATTATCTTAAACCCGATCACGTGCCTGATAATTCAGCTTTTATGCACCACCTTTCCATCGGCGCGATAGGCCACGGCACCCTTATTGCACTACCCTAGCCCAAGAAGCCACCTGTCCCCCGGCCAATCTGCGGCTCATTGTGATCCTTAACAGCATACGGAAAATCCTATCCAACGTTACTCTATACCGCCTTCGGGACAAGATCAATGACTTTACCGGATCATGTCAAAGTGGCTTCAAACGTGGACGCCGCTGCGCAGACAGTGTATGGGCTCAACGTATACGTGTGTTGGTATTCATATCCAAACACTGGGATTTTCACAAAATGAGAATTGACATGTCACGAGCCTTCGACACAATTAAGCGCTCAAAGATCCTACTGGAATTGTCTTAATCAATAAAGCAGTACATCAATGTATAATTTATACATCAGAAATACTTATTATTTCAAATGTATACAGACATCCACTCGCACATTGTTTGGTTTCAGCATGTAAGTATATTATGTGCATAGCTGTTAAATGTATGTATTTTCACCTGCTCTACAGGCTGAGCGTGAGTGTGGATGTATGCACTGCATGCCACCATAAACTGCACCGTGCCCTCAAAATATGGCGGAGCTAAGTTCCCAGAGAGAAGACCCTGTTTCTGTAATGCCGCCAGTGGAGGCAACGACCACAAATAGGCGTTTTACAAAATGGCCAACTTTAATATCTATTTCCTTACCATAGACCGCATTATAATTATTAAGTAGTTATTATAGTATCAATTTGAAGCTTTTGAATATGCATTGTAGAAAAGTTGTCCAAAATGACCTATTATCTCAGAATGATTATAGTAGGCTTAGTTAAAGTTAAATGAAATCTCTTAAATATGAATGTTGTATATCATAATAAAGCAAATACAATTGAATTCTCAGCAAACTCATTTACGTTTTGTTTCCAGCCTGTGATAAATTGGTATTCATATTTATGCAAGTAAATGATCCTGATTAGCTCGAAATTTGACGTGTGTGCGTGCGTGTTTGTGCACGCGCGTGCACTACTCGGCGTGCGTGTCTGCATGTACATTTGTATGCTCTGAATGCACGCTTTTGGGCCATAAAGTATTAACACTTTAAGGCACCTAGACAAAAGCCTACCTGTGTTGAAGAACAATACAAGAACGGGCAGGTTCGGCTTGGTAAGTTTGCTATGAACATCATGAAAATTTTCCTTTTGATTATATATTCAAGAATTTGTTTTAAAACGTAAATACTTTGATCAATTTGGTACATGACATGAGGCGGATTATTGCGTTGCTAGCATTTCCCCGTGGCATTTGGGGCTGATACGGAGCTCAGAATATAACAGCAAACGAGTGCGCCATAATAGACAGTTAGTCAGATTTCTGACAAGGATCGTTGATTTTGCCGAATAATGTCAAAAGACGCGACAATTTCAGACGTGATTCCTTCATCGTGTTCACTGTCAAAAGAACCTAATTTAACTACAACTAACGACAAAGTTCCACACTGTTCGACAATACAGCTACTTCGAACACACGCGATAAGAGAGGCTGCTTATATTTGGAAACATGAATCCTACCAATATACACCATTTAAGATGCATAAGGTAGCAATACAAAGTGTAGTCTCAGCAGTAGGCATTGTTATTCTTAGAGAGTGGAAGTGATTAGTTGATATATTTGGATTCTACCCGACGATGCCCTGGTTGCGATGATGTCCTGTTCTAAGCTATAGCATGCGGATGGCTTACGTTTAGACAACACAGCATGTAATGCTCCATGTTATGCAGAAGAAAGTCCGTTAATCTGAAGTTTTATCTTAATAACATCCTTCAATCAAGTTGATGACATTATCGATCTCGCATGAGCTGGTGTCTGTAATTACATGTAGACGAACACACCATGCCAGAAATATCAATAATTTTTATTTTACTCAATAATCTCGCTTTAGCAATCGCATTTCAATATCCCTATCTTCAATGGTTGCTATCGCTCTCTCGGCTGTTATCGCTATTCTGTCAGCTATGTATCCACTATCTCTAAATCTGTCGCTCGCTCATCCATCCCTCTGTTCATCCAACCTTCTCATTTACCCAGTCCTCTCTTTCTATGACAAACAAAACATATGAACGTTTTATCATCGACACAAACTGATGCATTCTTCAACTTCCCTTAGATATTATAGTTGAACATATTATGCGTTATGTTTATCTACACGACTTTCGAACACAGTATCCATATTGCAAAATCACATCTGTATTATGTCAACGTCAAAGGTACCTTATTCAATTTCTGGTTACATGGGTAGCACAGTAATCTGTAATGCGCCAGGCAGACTCTATTTTCGTGGCAATGTAGGGCAGGGTTGGGGTCGAGTACAAGAAGTTGTTATGAGGCTGAGTACGAGTACTTTGGCAAAGTACTCGAGGCTGAGTACAATTACATGTACTTTTTAGCAATTGTACTGTGGCTGAGAACGAGTACATTGTAACTGTACTTGAGTACGAGTACAAGTACATATTAATACCAAACCGTCATCCATCGTGGCTACTGATGGGGTGGGGGGAGAGCAGGAATACTAAAATATTTCCCTGTCATGCATGTCCTTGCTATATGGAATAGAGTTGCTGTGGATTCGGTAAATATACATGTACACATAAAATACGACTTCTGTAGTGGTGTTTCCCTCTATTTATTTAGAAAACAGCCCTGTTGAATATTTTGGATATAATCGGACTGAATGCTGTTCGCTGCCATAGGCGGCGTTAGCTCCAAGCCAAATTAGTGTCAACACATTTCGCAGAATATTTACTAACGCTTTCAACCGTACAGTCAAAAAGACAAATTCATTACAATAAGAAATAACTAATTAACTATTTTGAACATAATTTGATTGTTAGTTGTGCACACCTTAGTCAGCAATTACTTCCAGTCAAATTATTTTCAATATATTTACCAGAATATTTTTACTTCATAAAACATGTGCAGAATTCCTGGCATGATTGCTATGAATGTATCATATATAAGACTTCATCGGTGAGAGAGTTAAATTAGAAATAATTTATTTCAGATAAGTGGTGTAGTAATGTTGAATATCTTGTCATTAAATTGAATGGTAAACATTCCTGCTTATGGCAGCATTCACTCCCAAGCAAACTATTTCGAAATAATCAACATTGAACTTTATTCTTAAAATAGTTTATATAATATTGGCATTGATTACCCTTTAACCGTCAACTATTTCAAGAAAACTTTCTAAGAAATAGTCAATTTGCAGACCAAGAGATCCAGTGTTAAATCTTCAGAAATAGTCTTCTCTTGGTCTGCAAATTGACATTTTCCAAGACCACCGAAGAAGGTTCTACTCGCCGGATTGAGTGGGCAGTCTATAAAGCTTGAAATAATGGGCTTTGCCCAATTTCCTTGTCAGGACTAGTCATGCATGCTCGGTATCTTAGCAATAGGTGTATAGTTACCCAGGCCAGGTATTTGTTGACAAAAGGCTTGTGCATTTGCAAAGCTGTTCTAACTCCTACATGTCTCAACACTCAATTATAAATGACCAGAAATGACAATATTTATGCTGCTCAGGAAGATTCCATTGAACATTTTGAAAATTATTTGGTGGAAGGTCTTGCTGCTTTAAGCAGCAATTATGGTTTACAGACAAATTATTTTCAAAATATAAAACAGTTTACCTGTATAACTGCTTCGAAAGATAGATAAAGAAGGGTTAAATAGTGCATTGGGTTAAAATGCTTTGCTTGTTTAATCTTATTTTCTATTAGGATGCCTACACGAATTGCCCATTTGAACACACACATTCAGAATTTCAATTTCAAAACAAATTAACAGCATAGATTTTTAATATTTTGAAATTAATTTGACTGAATTATGTTGCTGGATCAAGCAGCAAATGCGGCAATGGCGTCTAGCTCAATTTATTTTTAAAATAGTCAACAGTTTCCTGTATGACAGCCCTGAAATTTAGATAAAAAAAGGTTTCGTTAGGGAAAGTGAAATACTTGTTATTTTATTCCCTGTAAGTATACCGGCTACATCAATTTCCTTTTCCAGGTAAAAGTCAAGAATTTCAATTTTAAACAACTTTTTAAAAACAAATCACATATATAAAACATATTACTAAGCAAATTAATTCTAGAATTGTGTGCAGGTTGCACCAAGTTAGTAAAATCTTTGACAAATAATTACTAGATTTCATATCACCTTCCTGAGAACCAGTGCTTGGGAATTTGAACGAAGAAGATAAGTATGCATACTATTTTTATGTCGAAAATGGATAGCGTACTCAGCATGTACGCTTACGTACTCAAACGTACAAGTACAGAGTATGTACCCAAGCACAAGTACGAGTACTTTGGGAATGTACTGAGGCTGATTACATGTACTCATACGCAGGTACGTGAAAATGTGTGCACGAGTACTGAGTACATGAGTCATTGGTCCCAACCCAGATGAAGGGTAGGTAATATGAGCTGACTGCATCAACTATGCCATGCTTCTTGACAAAGTGTGTGTGCTGTTCAGGAATGGAGGTATTGAATCTTCTTGGAGAAACGACGTTCATTTAAATAATTCGCCTGTATATATCAGATACTGATGATAAATGTAATTCCTGCTGATATTGGTTTTCCATACTCTTACAATGCCACATATTTGATGCTCTCTGACAGATTCAACTGTGACACAATACTCGTGACATATATTGTTTATCCAATAATGGATCTCATGTAAATGGCATCTATTCATGATCATGTATCACAGGGATCTGGGGAAATGATCCTTTGGCATGTGCTTTCGCTTTTCTGGTTGCTGTTTTAATCAACTGGTGCCATTATTGGTATGTAATCTTGTTGTGATTCATTCTTTGTCGTAACCGATATATCCGGCAGTGGCAGTCAAATCGTAAACTATGGACAGAAACGACCATGCTGGAAATTATGTAATATAATTTTTCTCTAAATTGTATTGTTGCATACTATCATGATACCCTTCTATTCTAAACGTAATTCCTAGTTAGAGAGATTATTAATTAGTGCATGTAATCTCTGCTCTGTGACCCCAAAAACACATATTAACTGTCCAAAAGACAGTAATCGATGTAAGAATGCATTCTGAACATTGAACATGGTCGCCATCTTGTTGGCTGATGTCATCCCGAACATCAACGTGGTCTATGGCGTATTCGTGAGGGGTTGAGGTGTGTGTGCGTGCGTGCGTGCGTGCGTGCGTGCGTGCGTGCCTGCGTGCGTGCGTGCGTGTGTGCAGAGATGAAATTTCGTTCTGGAGTTTGAGTTCAAAAGACAGCATATGTTGCGATTCTGTGTTTTGAAATACAAAGGTGCAATTAGAATGAAGCACGTCAAACTAAAACATATCATGCAATTTCAGTCAAATCCAAGACTATCGACAGAAACCACCAAGCAGGAAATTCTGTAATATCATGTTTCTCTAGATTGTCTTGTTGCATACTGTCATAATGTCCTTGCATTTTAGATGTAATTCCTGGTTAGTGAGATTATTAATTAGTTCATATACTCTCTGACCTGTGATCTCAAAACAAAGTAACTGTCCAAGAGTCAGTACTTGAGGTATGAATGCATTCTGAACATTGAACATGGTTACCATCCTGTTGACTGATGCCATCCCGAACATCAACTTAGTCTATGGCGTATTCGTAGGGTTGGTCTGAGAAGAGAAATTTAAATTTCGCCCTGTTCTTTGAATTCAAAAGACAGTATATTTTACGAGTCTGTGTTTGAAATCAAAATGTGTAGTTATTGTTTTTAGTTCACCTGGACCCGGCGGCAAGGCAGCTACTTTGTTTTGCATCACAGTGTAATTTTATAGCACATGACCATTTTTGTGTCAGACGTGATCAAATGTACTTATTGCACGGTTGATGTCGCCAAACTTACCAGAACCATATGTCTATGGTCTAGATGTTTTGGTGTTTGGACAGTATCTTGATTCTAGGGCATTTGGGGGTCAGATTTCTGGGCATGGCGACGTTCTTTCGGTGATCCAGTTACATATACACGCAGTAAAACAGGGCATTTGAGCTATATGCACGGAAATATAGTTTTACAATCCGCTGGTACTCGAATGGACAGGCTTTTCCTTAGATGACATTAATAATGCATTGTGTCCTCTGAGGCAGGATACTACAAACTCAGCCCGAGGCCGACCCTGTGGTTTAGCAATAGTTCTTTGGACGGTCACTATCCGAATCTTGAGCTAAGCCTCTCCAGGCATATCTCACACCGCATAGCAGATAACATCTAGGTTAGCCACGTCAATCAACACAGATGTTGCACATGAGAGCGCCAGAGTGGCTTGCAGGTGTAGCCTGGAGTTGCGACTGCCATTGAATTGTAGCGATTGTAGTTGTTGATAATGGTATTGCTGTTGCTGTATACGTAGTTATTGTAGATGATGATTTGTTGTCATTTTGTCTTTGGCACTGTAGTTTGGTGGGTAGCAATGCACACATATTATGTACTTATATTTGAGAATGGTAGTGCGGTGAGGAATTTCCCACAGTTGCAATCTCAACTGTCTTATAGGTACTGTAGCCGTTATTGGTGAGGATGTTGCTGTCATAGTCGTCATCATTGTTGTTGTTATTGTGTCAGCATGGCCTCTGCATTATAAGCTGCTTTGTTATCATTCCTATGGGGTTTTAACTGTTGGTCGTCCTTTCTTCGAACCGGCAGCTATTCAAATCAGACCGAATAATATTGTGTTAATACGCTGACGAGGCGTGCAATATGTGTATCACAGGAACACATTGATTGCATTTCCCACCCATCGCGCGATTCCAACCCTGCCCTTTATTTTGATGAATTATTCAAACTTTTGGCTGTTAGCGAAATCTCATGGGAAGACCTGATGATGAATATTCGCGCGATGCTCACGAATAATCCCATAGAAAATGAGAGCAACTATTCCCGAGGGATTTAATGACAATACCGTTGAACGAATAGAGGAATACATGTCAAGCCGCCCACC
Source organism: Chaetoderma sp. LZ-2023a (assembly GCA_034401795.1). NCBI lineage: Eukaryota > Metazoa > Mollusca > Caudofoveata > Chaetodermatida > Chaetodermatidae > Chaetoderma > Chaetoderma sp. LZ-2023a. The sequence continues at coordinate 121,637,506 of CM067374.1, read as the reverse complement.
GCCAATCTGTAGCTAAACTCTGATCTTTCGATCGCATAAAGTCATTACACAATGTGACTGCCGTGCGTCTGATATGAGAATGCTTATTCCAAATTACATTGGATTTGTATAATCAATACTTCGTGATGATCTTTGGCGGAATGAGTTCTTGTATTTAATTGTGCACCGGCTGTGCAATGCAGTACGAAGCAGACTGTTTTCAATACAACACATGTGTACACTTCATACATATTTTTACTAACATTTTCAGACAGAACCGCACTTAAGAGAGATTGCTGTTATTGACAGAGATCAGAAGACATACCATATAATTCCCTATATATCCTATAATAAAACATCTGCTAGCAAGCAAATAATATTCACTAGCGCATTAGGTGATGCGTCTATCTTTTCTGGAAAATGATAACCATGCGTTCATTAATATGCACACATGCGGACATTGAACACACCGTGCTTCTATTCAGCTATTTCTTTAAACACATATCGTCTGCTAATACGGATTCTGGTACTTTCCTTTATATCATTGCCGTCAAGTCCCCAGATCTATGAGGATTAGCTTTGTAGAATCACTAATGAAGTTGCAAATAGCCTCAGTTCAGTGAAGTGAGCTTAATACTTCCATGGACAATTCCCTCCCGCAAGGCTTTATCAAAGCGATAGCAGGAGTATGAGATAGTTACTTGAAAACATAAATCGAAGAAATGTTTCAGGGAGCACGCGGCGGACATAATGCGTATCTCATAAACAGGTGTTCATTGTAACCCTATAATGACTAAATTCTTTCAAGAACATGAAACTATGTGCTTATTAAAACCCATCATTTTACAGCCCAAGAGAAGATTATTTTTTAATTTTCCAACGAAATCCGAGCTAGTCATTTCAGTAGAAAATAAAAAAGGTCTTCTATTGTCAAGTAAATGGATACTCCTCAATAGCGCCGTAACGGCTGGTTTCGACTGGTGTCATCATGAGTGGGTGCATGACCCTCAACTGTTTAATGTGGTGGCAGTGCACTATGTAATAAGTTGTCCCTCATCGAAAATAAGGTCTTGCTTGATAAGCTCTGCATTTCAGGTAATTGCAACACATCAGGAATGCGTTATACATTACGAGCATGTATACACTTACACTAATGCGAAAATTAATTTCGTATTATTTCGGGATACATGACTTTGAACAAATTTGTAGTTTCTCACAAAGTGTGTGTCATTGAATGCTGATGTTGATAGACTCTACAATCCTGATTTTGAGATAATTGGCTTGAACCTTATTAACAATATACGAGGGGTGCGGCACTACAGGTTCGTCACTTAAACGGCATGGCCTTGCACGGAATGGCGGAGGACAATCATGGTGGAAAATCAATTGAGTAGGCACAATAGCATAGGTGTGTGATGTATTGCATCACACTCGTTAACAAAATCCAGTCGACAATGCTCGCCAATATAGAGTACCCGTGAAATAATAACCACTTCTGAAAGAACCAACACTAGGTGTGTAATCTCGCAAATATTAATGGTGAGATCCGATCTGTCACTCATGTATTTGACGTCATAATTAAAATGTGTTGCGTGTTAACTGAGGTAAACATCAAAATACAGCTTGTCTGTTGTGAAACTCGAAAATGTCTGCCATGAAAGTGTACGAATTGTGTCTTTGGTTGATTTACTAGACATTTTGTTGAATAGTTTGAAATTGGCTGATAGGAAGCAACTGCTCGAGCCAAAGTAGTTTCAAACAATGCAATAGGTCACATGCATATTTACCATAGGGTACAGATTCGTCGACCACACGTTTCAAAATGTTGAAATCGATTCACACATGTGTAAAATGTGGGGAAACATAGCACCGACTGACCAACTGACCGGAAAAAAGAACGAATAACTGACTGAACGACGGAATGACTGACCAACTAACCGACTGACTGACTGACTGACTGACTGACTGACTGACTGACCGACCGACCGACCGACCGACCGACCGACCGACCGACCGACCGACCGACCGACCGACCGACCGACCGACCGACCGACCGACCGACCGACCGACCGACCGACCGACATACCAACCGACCGACCGACCTACCATCCGACCGACCAAATGAATGAACAAATCAATGACTGGCGAGCCAACCGACAAACTGACCGACCAGATGAATGAACAAATGAATGACCGACCGACCGACCGACCGACCGACCGACCGACCGACCGACCGACAGACAGACAGACAGACAGACAGACATACAGACAGACAGACAGACAGACAGACAGACAGACCGACCGACCGACCGACCGACCGACCGACCGACCGACCGACCGACCGACCGACCGACCGACCGACCGACCGACCGACCGACCGACCGACAGACCGACCGACCGACCGACCGACCGACCGACCGACCGACCGACCGACCGACATACAGACATACAGACAGACAGACAGACAGACAGACAGACAGACAGACAGACAGACAGACAGACAGGCAGACAGACAGACAGACAGACAGACAGACATACAGGCAGACAGGCAGGCAGATAGGCAGACAGGCATACAGCCAGACAGACAGGCAGACAGACAGACAGACAGGCGGGCGGGCGGGCAGGCAGGCAGGCAGGCAGGCAGGCAGGCAGGCAGGCAGGCAGGCAGGCAGGCAGGCAGGCAGGCAGGCAGGCAGGCAGGCAGGCAGGCAGGCAGGCATGCATGCAGGCATGCAGGCAGGCAGGCAGGCAGGCAGGCAGGCAGACAGACAGACAGACAAACAAACAGACAGACAGACAGACAGACAGACAGTAGTTCACCAATTTTACCATATGTGATGCTATCTTTCTGAACAAGAGAGATACCAATTTGCAGGTGACATATTGCTTAGATATTGATGTGTATCATTTTATAGGATTCTACACGGCTAACATGGTTAACATGTTAACATGGTTAACATCATACGTGGACCGTTCCTGATAAATGCTGATTTATCGCAAGCAACTCATTGTTGATACTGAACAGTAAGCAGCACAGACTCGTCGTATAGACTAGGAAACATAGGGACAATCTTAGTACACAGTTGATTAACTGTGATGGCAAGTGTGCATCATGTCGCTGGTTGCTTCACAATGCGAACACTATATCGGGTTGCACTAAGCGACATTTTATGGTGATATACGAGGAAACCAGAAGAACTAGTTTCTTCACATGTATTGAGCCAAGCTGCACCAATAGGAATTTAATCTTGTTTAATGTGTTATGCTCCCAAGATTAAATGGATATTTATTCCATTACTTGACATTGTAAGACAGAACCCAGCATAGATAAGATAGATTACAAGTATCAGGAGAGATGGGGGGAGCGACTATCATAATTATCTTTCGGCAAAAACGACGACGACGACGACGACGACGGAGTAGGTGGCGATGACGAGGGCGTCGCCGATAACGACGATTCATTGTATATAGTGTAATCTGCCAGAATACAATATATGCGATCGTCGTTCACATTCCAATTAAATTAAGATTCACACTCTTTATACGACTGATGTGGAACAGAAGCATACACTATTAACTCCTAGTCCGAGCATCAAATAACTCTTTACAAATGAGTACTTGTTTGATTTGATGTTCGTCTACCTTACGCGGTTCCATCTGTTGCGATCTTCAGACGCTATCGTCTTTAATTTGATCTTGCTCGGTGAGTTCCGCACTTACAATACCTTCAGCACATGTGCAATGACAACATATTTTGCTACAGATATGAGAAGATAGCTGAAAACCATCAACGACCCAATCCAAATTAAATAGGGAACGGGTTACGTTGGGTGTCTGAAGAGACGAATCACTCAATTGATAGAATAACGCGCTGATGAGCTGACAGACAATTCAATCAATAAATCAATGCATCATCGTATGCTATAGTGACTTGTTGATTCAGTATGAAAACGAAAGCACACAATAAAAGAGGAATCGAGTTTTAGCTATGCGCCGCCCAGCTCTAGCTAAGCTCCACCCACGCTTTGCCCGCGTTGCGATCAATCGATTTCTGCAATCTATGCATCTCATTCTACAGAAAACTAGACAGGTAAGCTGTTGAATATTGTGGAACTAATTTGGTTGAGTGCGTTGCTGTTCATGACGGCAACGGCGCCCAGTCAAATTAGTTTCACAATATTCAACATCATGTTTGTGAAATAGTAAATGCATACAATTCGTACAACAGCGCTTAATATGACGTAATTGACGTCAGTCCACGCGTGACGCAGTTGATTGTGACGCCATATAATTGATGGTTAAACTGGAGTCCTCGATTATCTTACAATCATATCGGCTAGTGTATGTGCACTTGCAGCCGATATCTTCAGTCATATTGGTGTCTAGATATGGAGAAGATTATTCTTATTTCTATCTCGTGTGCATTAGTGTGTTTTTGGACATTCTGAATAATAACTGTCAGCTCAATTCCCGGATTCATTGCAAGTACAGATAATATCTCAAATCACAAACCTCCGACAAAAGGATGACTTTGGTATTGCTGTCGCCACTGCCATTGTTGGTGTTGTTTTATTGCTATGCTCGTTATTGTATAATTCCCGGTGTGGCTTCGTGGGTATCCATGCTGTTATTAATATATACTCTTGTCTGTTTATCCAGCATGTCTTGAAGCTTGATGATATCCCCATCAAACGTTAGTATTTGTCGTGTCAATACCATGAGGCGACATAGAGTCAAGTGACACTGTAAAAATAGGTCTATGTGCATGAACCTGATGGGTAACACGCGCCCCCATTCCACATCTCCTCTTTAAGCTGATGAGTTATTCAAACTCTTGCCTGTTACCAAATACCATGGACAGACCGGGTAACGGAAAATTCACTCGACAGCTTAATGGATTGCAGGAATATCGAGTGCACATATGCCGTATTGGCATGCCTAACGTGTTGGCAGTTACAGTTCATAACTTTCAACCAGCAGACATATGCCACTACAACGAGTATATCGATAATGTTGCCAAATAAAAAAACGCTCCATAATATCTGATACACGATAAGAATAAGACGGAAAGCGCGTGCCTATTTAACTGTACGATATATTGCTTCATAATCATTAGCAATCTAATCTTGACGATTTGACAATCTTCAGCAATGCTGAATGTAGATCTGTTTTGCGTAACATAAACAATGACAATAGACAATAATACATGTATCCCGTCCTTGTAACTAATGCACAGTTTACAAATCAAGATGGAAGATGCATCAGCCAACTGTTCAAAGGCAAAGTACTGCGAGCATTCCTTATATTGCCTGCCCACTATGTTCAATCACAAAACGCGTTCGCATGTTAGTAGCGACACCACGAGCCTTCTTAAGGACGGCATTGGCATCTCAGCTAAGTCTATGTCAAATCCTTCGGTATCACTCGGGAGACGTGGATGGACATAGCCATTCTAATAAACACACACCGGGCAGGCAAGCGGACATGTGAGCAGTTGGACCTGTGGGCTGACAGGCAGGTAGTCATTGTGATTAAACTGATCTCGGGAGATCTCGCGGTCGAGACGAAATAAAATTATTTTACCATTGGTGATGCTATTTTGTTGAGCGAAGGAATGCTCATTTCCATGGGATGCACTACTTACATGCCGATGTTAAAAATATATATTTGCGTAATTTTATGACAATCTAGCTGGTTATCATCAAACTAGAGAGATCCATCTCTAGTCGTGAGACGACAAACTCTGTACGTGTATTGGGATCGAAGTGAATCCTTAGAACCTGAATTCCAGCGATCTAAATGTAAAGATAACCGCACGGGTAAGCTGTTGAATATAGTGAAACGCATTTGACAGGGGCTGCTGCACCGATTAAATTAGTTTCAAAATATTCAACAACAGATGTATTTAATTGTAGATTCATGAAATGTATACAGGCCAGACACTTTTGTTTTCCGTACAGACTTGTCCACGTTGGTGACAGACTTGCGTCAATTTGATTGTGACGTCAAATAACAAGTGCATCGACCCTTTACGGACCATTGCTAATGAGCGTACATGCATGACTACTAATGCAACCGTTGGTGAAGACACACATTTAACACCACAGATTGGTCTTTTGACTGACATAGACAGACTTTACAGAGGCTACCAAAGTGCGCTTTAGATAACCTTATGTAGCCAATGGCGCACCAGTGTCGTGTGGGATTCAGGAATGCGAGAAACATTACAGAGATTTGCACTAACCGACCTTTCCTGGTGATTTACGACCAAAATCGCGAGAACAGAATTTCTTCACAGTTGCTGTCCAAAGCGGAATCAATGGGAATTTAGTCTTGCTTGATGTGTTCCGATCTGAAAATTAAATAGGCATGAAATCCATTTATTTCCTTATTTGACATTGCATGACAGAATTTAGGGTAGTGAAGATAGATTAGTTGCTTCTTGTGAGATGAGCAAACAGCCGCCTTTCTTAGATAACTTTGATTTCACGTTAAAAAATACCTGTATAGTAGGACAGCCCAACACTGATCACAGAGCAATGGTGGGATCCAGTTTATCCATGAATTCATAGCCAACTAACTACACCATATTTAGGCTGGCGTCATAACCGTAAACGTTATGAATGCCGTGATTTACTCTGTTATAAACGCGTATTAATCCTCCAAATCTTTACTTTGTTTTAATAAACAGTATGTTGAATATTTTGAAATTAATTTAACTGTGCACTGCTTCTGCCATTGGCAGAAACAGTACCAAGTTAAATTAGTTTCAAAATCTTTCATATGTTACATGCATAGATTTCTGGAAATTGAGATCCATGGAGTGCAGGGATCTATCGATCCAAACACAGACAAAGCGTGAGTGGAGGTTATCTGGAAAGTGAGGTTCAGGCACTGCAGGGATCGATGGATCAAAACACAGATAAACCATGAGTGGAGGTTAGCTAGATATGGGCGGGACATAGCTAAAACTGGGGTTTTCCATTTGGATATCTATTTTCATCTTCCCAGATCCCAGACATGCAATGCACAATAGATGGACCAATTTCTGGCTATGCTTCGCCCATTTCTATCTGTGCTTCGCCTACTCACTGGGATCGATCTCAAACTTGAATTCCCAGAATATATATTAAGGTAACTATACATGTAAGCTGCTGAATATTGCGAAACTATTTTAACTGACACTGTTGCTACCTATGATAAGATCTTAAAGTTAGATTATTTTTAATATATTCTATGCAATTTTTTTAAAATTTTACATTTATCAAAGGCATACAATTCCGACACTTTCGTGAGAGACATTGTGATTTTTGTGAATCGTGACGGAGCTATGTCATTTTGATTGTGACGCTAGCTAACACGTGGACATTTACTTTCGACGTCAGATCCTTGACTGACAGATAGGATCGCTCTATACGTCAAGTTGAATTTAGACACGAAGTGCACCAGACTTTCCTGAGTCAAATAAGCCAATAATACCTATTAGCATAGTAGATTGGATACGTGAATTTTATTTCATTTGGCCGACTAATTTTACACAATTTAATCTAGATGCAAGTCCCCTAAATTTCGTCGATGGACATTTTCCCCATGTTTTAAATCTGTAAACACATCCAGATCTGCAAATGTGGTTCTGTAATGGATGTATCCAATGTCTCGCACATGTATATGACGTCATGATCAATATTTCTCACATGTTAGCCAATGTCAGAATAAAAATAACTGCATCATGATAGGGGAAATGCTCGTCAGGAAAGTGTCTGAATTGCTTGAAATTTGTGAATTTAGAATTTAAGATACATTCCGTTGAATAATTTGACACTAATTTAACAAATAGCTGTTAATGCCATTCAGCAGCTTATCCGCATTGTTACCTTGAAATCTAGATGCTGGAAACTCAAATACGTGTAAAAGGTTAGCGGCGCATATCTCGACATGGGCGGGGCATAGCTAAAATGAATCTCTCTATTTAATGTACACTACCGCTGACCCTGAGTCGCATATCTATCTCTGTCAGAATTCCAAGTTAGTATACGTATATGGCAGAGTATGAGACACATTGCTGTGCAAACTCCGGGAAGAACCTAACTAATATTAACATATATTTGTTAAAATATATGCATATGTTTTTCATGGCCATATTCAACAGGATATGATATCCTATATGTGTGTTCTCGTCTTGTCGACGCACTATGTGTATATGGGCTTGTTTATTTAAAACACTCCTTTATTCAGTTTTGATATTTAATGATGTTGTAGCGTGCCACGCTCTCATGTGGTGAAGTCATTCTGCCAATATAATAGACCAAGGCCAGCAGCGTGTGCACATCAGGATTCTCATTTGGTACTGGTATGAAATAAATCCCCATGTCGCCATCCACGCATACATTGTGTTTGCTGATAAAATGCTATCCCGCACCATTATGAATCCAGTACGCTCATCATGGGGACATACGCTTGAAGAACACCAATCAATACTGGTCCAAACGGCTAATCGAGGAACTCTCCCAGTCGCTTGATGCTATAAAACACGCGGTAAAACTGGATGGTGCATTACTGCAGCTGAGCGTTCTCTTATCTTGTTGTTTCCACAGTGACTGGACTATAAGAGCGCAGAGACAGATTAACTCGCGTGAAGATGGATATTATGTGTAATAGATCCCTTGCCGAGGCGATGCTACTGCACTAATCATCTGAGCGTCGTCTCCTAAGGAGTTGACTAGAGTAATTACGGTGAAGAGGCATGGCGTTATCAACTGGCGACACACCGTGAAACAATATCATTAACTAAACAGAGACTGGCAGTACAAGACACACAGTGTTCACTGTTCAGGATGGTATAGATTCTGCTTTACTAAACCATATTTCCACTAGAACAAGCTGAGAGGCGGAAACAAATGTATGATAGCTGTGTAGAAATATCCTTCAGATAATCTATTACATACGGACATTATGTTCCACTGATCGATGCTTTGATGGGAAATGTAATTAGTTGCAGCTGAATGCTTCATTATCAACAGCTCCGGAGAAGGACACAGCTATGGGTAAGTGAAAATATGTTATATTGAATGAGCCATCACCGAGTAAATGTGAAAATCGTTTGAATCAGTTGTGTAAGATGAAAAAGGCAGACATCCTGGTTAGACATGGCCAAAGTACAGCTTAACATAATTACCCTGGAATTTGATCACAGTCGACAATTGGGCTGTTGTTTAAATCTTCCCAGTATGCTAATTAGCAGTTATTTGTTGCCATCGTCTAAGGAACATTATTGTTTTAAATTGGTTATGCCTCAGCAATAATGCAACATTACACGCAATTCCAGGACTCTAGCATCATCATCATCATCATCATCATCATCAGTAGCAGCAGCAGAAGCAGCAGTAGTAGTAGTAGTAGTAGTAGTAGTAGTAGTAGTAGTAGTAGTAGTAGTAGTAGTAGTAGTAGCGGTAGTATTAGTAGTCTTCTGAAATAGTACAAATTACCTAGAGAGACTATCTCAAACTTAATATCACGGCAGCCTCGACGCGTCCCATAAATGTGATGAAAATCAGATTATTCGAAGCATCACCTCATTTCATAATATCCGGTCACGTCTCATAAACTATGCATGCCATTTTCACCGAGCCAGTCATTCTAGTGGTAACTTTTCAAAAATACTCTTCTCTCAGCCTAAAGTTTGACACTAGCTAAGTACAAACTTTGTTTTCTTTTACCATTACCCCTTTAATGATCAAGCCGGCGGAAAAAAAATCAGAGGTAAATGTACAAAAATTATTTTTTCTAAAATTAAAATATCTTGAAAAATATTGACCATCAAAATGATTAATTGCGATATCAAGTAGTATTTTTAGCGCTTTGGGGCGCGGTTGACACAAGAGGGGTTAAATATATTCAACAGCTTAAAACGTACAGTTACATTGAAATTTTGATGCTGAAATTTCAGCCTCAATATTTGAGATCGCTTCCATTTGTAAGTTAGGTCGCTTAACGCCACATCTATTTCTGTTTTACACAGCCTGTCTGCCAGGGCTCTGTTGAGCGATGATCACCCTGTGGCCAACTAAACTGGTATTGCTTCTCACCTCACTAACACTGACATTGGTGGGAAGCGATGCCCGTCATCAAGACGATTACTATGACCTGCTTATCGACACTATCCGCAGCAGATCTATTCAGAACAACAAGGTAAGAAAATCAGGACATGTCTTGCCATTGGGTGGTTGTAAATGGGCGGCATAGGGATTACGGTTCTAATAATCTCACCATAATCCTGAATAATCGCATTTTGGTATTTCTTCACGTATTTAGGGTAAGCTTAGTCTAGATAATGTTAAGTTTCTTAATATGCTCTGCTGGCAATATCTAAAATTGGTAAATATGCATTACTGCAGAAACAAGAGGAAGGAATGAAGTTTGATGATGGAATAATGTGAGACCTTGGAGACTGCACTGGTTTTGAACTACTAAGCAGTATCACAATGTGAACTCTAGCTAAGCCCCATCCATTCATTTCCCATGCCAGGATCTAACGATCCCTGCACTCCATGAATCTCAATTTCCGGAAAACTATTCGTCTAAGCTATTGGAAATTTTAGAACTAATTTGGCTCGGTGCTATGCTTATGGCAGAACCCGCGCCCAGTCAAATCGGGTTCAAAATATTTAACACAATCTTTATTAAATAGTAAAGCTATACAATTCGTAAAACTTGGTGGACTATTAAGTGTGCATGACGGACTTAATCACATCATTCATTCACGTCATTCACGATGCAATTGAACAACATGACGCCAGTCTACATGTAATGTAGCGAATTATGACGTCATGTGATTGATTCCTCTATTGTAGTTGTTGCCTTAGCATCTATCAATCGATATTTACGGAAGAGAAATCACATGATTGCGGTTCTCAATACAGATACATTACACTTGATCATAGTTATACATACTAGCCATACGTGCTAAATATTGTCAATGCATGTTGTCAACTGAAAAAACAATACATTTCCTCTCAAAACACCATAGCTTAGTGACAAGAAGTATTGTAAAGAGTACTGCCATGATTAGTCAGTATCATGTAATGGTATTTGAGCTGCATACAATCAATGCCAATACATTGCATATACGATAGATGCCAGGAACACACAATCTCTATGCTCATTTTTAACCCCTCAAAATAGAATCCAGTACTACGCATATTCTGTGCTCAACCGTATCACCAATGTGTGACGCTGATGCTCTCCAGGCATCAACTGCAATGCAACCCTTCATTCTACTAATCAGTTATGTACAGGACAGTGTATTTGATCATTACTACTTGAACAACGAAGACAGCGTGTACGCCATATAATAGTTCATGACTGCCACTGACACATGCTAAATGTGTTTAGCACAGGCATGCCATCTAGATACAACTTACTCGTGATTAAGTCAGTGCCCTGCGGTTTATTGAACAATAAATTCGCTTATCCCATAATTAGGCAATTATTGATCAGTTATTATTTCGATTGTATGCAGGTTTCCGAAATGCGACAGTTTATATTAGATGTATGTCAATTATCCCGAAAATCTATGTGCCTACATTGGAAAAGTGTAATTAATTGATACAGTTCTGATGTAGGAAACATTATTTGTTACCACTTTTTAAAAGAGAAATAGAAATCAATGTGAAAATCAATGAGTGCAACGGAAAGCATTAATTTTAGAAATTAATAACTTTATACTCGTTTTAGTGGGTGCCATTTTCTATATTAAAGGCACATTATCAGCAGTGATATAATCATATAGGGTGCAAAGGACAGCAATTAACATGTTTAAATATAATTTAGCTGACCGTTTGTCTCATCGTTAAGGAATGCTTAGTCATGCACAGACTTGCACAATTAATGTGATATTTAACACGAAGATAGACCATTGCCAATCAGTGAAGCTCCGAATACATCATGATGTATGTTCCAGGGAATTCGAAAATTAGAGTGGATGCATGGCATATACGATAGATATCAGGAACACACAGTCTCTATGCTCATTCTTACCACCAGAAATAGATACCAGTATATACCAGTAATGGGTAGTAAACAAATGAATGAGTGAAATAGGAAACGATCCATAGAGCAACTGCATATTAGTACATACAGAAAATGTGTTTTAGATAGTGAATTACTTTATGGATAAAAGGCAAATGAATGAGTGAAATAGGAAATGATACATAGAGCAACTACATATTAGTACATACAGAAAATGTGTTTTAGATAAGGCATAGCCTCCTTCAAATAATTCACGTCAATACGTGCAAAGTGACATTTACTTAATCTCGTCAACTCCTATTTGACACCTAGGCAGTGCGGAGTATATACAGGCATGCGTGCAGCAATGCAATCAGTTACATATATAGACACACATACAAAGATACACCTGTCCTTACCGGAAATACGGAGTATTACCACAAACACCCACTCATTGCTCAGATATACTATACTCCAATATCAGTATCATATGTTGATCTTTGATTGTATATAAGTGGACTAGACGCCCTTGATAGATGTATTGTAATTTTGTATTTCCAAGGTCTGTGTTGGTCTGATGCGTTCCTGTCTTCCCTGGGAAAATGACTGTTGTGAAGGATTCCATTGTACCAATTTTGGAGGTTCGTTTTGTGTTTTTGATATCCAGATGTGTGTTTGCACAGCTATCAGAGAGGACGAGGACATGGACTAGACGCAATATAGATTTCCAAGTGAACACCGGTAACGCAAGTTTTTTGAATCAGGAACAATCTGGAACGCTTGTCTGCGGATGAGAGTCTGCATTATATGTGCTAGGTTGTTGTGGGAAATATAGTTTTTCTAGGACCACAATTATCCAGATGCCATGTCTTGTCAACTTAAATACTTTCTTCAGAAGGGGTGCATAAATAATATCCTAGCTTACTGCTCAAGGGAACTGGGCTCATTTTGGAATCATCCGTTGGCGTTGTATGTGATATAGATATATAATGATGCATGTTACAGCCGATGCCACTTGTACACTTGTAATTGTAATAATTGTTTTGAAAATTTCTGAATATATTGTATTTTTGTCTCCTTTATGCTTTTATTTGTGTGTATAGATATTATAATATCGCGCACCCTTCCACGCGCTTTCGCTCTCCCTCGCTCTCTCTCTCTCTCTCTCGCTCCCCCCCACGCCCCCTCCCCCCCTCTCTCTCTCTCTCTCTCTCTCTCTCTTTCTGTCTCTCTCTATCTCTCTATCTCTCTCAGCCCCTCTCTCTCTCCAAACTCTCTCTCTCTCTCTCTCTCTCTCTGGCTCGCACACCCGGACTCATTCCGGTCTCGGTGCACCCCCTCTTTCTTCCACCCTTTCTCTCTATCTCTGTTTCATTGCTTAACTCCTCCAGTACGGGGTTCTCTATCGTGCAGGTTTCCACAACAAAAAGGTTTCCACTTTTTTTTATATTTGACATAATACCATAATTTTAATTTAAAAATAAAATGCCGATTTACACAAAATATGCGCAGAATTATCGTCATTGACACTGTTTCGCCTCAATTTAGACACTGCATATTCAATGAAAGGCTCAAACCACTCATTCAGTATATGACGCCATAATACCCTATTTGATAGCTGGCGTCATACTCAGAATGAGGCATAGCTCCATCACAATAATGCAAGAGTCTGACTATATGCATTGCATGCCTTTGATGATAATACGCTGTAATAAACATTATGTGGATGATTTTGGAACTCATTTCATAACAGGAAACATATGGCATATGCAGCAAGTGTTCCAAGTCAATTTAGTGTACTGGTACCCTTGCCTTGAAATTTGAATTCTGGATGTTTAAGTTTCAAAAGTTTTAGACCGATTCCAACGTGTGCAAACAGTAAAGGTAGCTTAGGTAGATATGGAGGGAGCTTAGCTATAAATATACCTCTCCATTGCCCGCACCACATCCCAGCCCACCCCCACCCACACAAACCCCCACCCACCCCCATGGATATGCAGCTTCAGAGTACATCTGGTACATATTAACCATATTTACAATGTACAGTAATACGCATGCCGTATGGGCTCTGGTATAGCATTGTTAGCTCTGTACCACTAATGATAGGTATATATTCACCTTGTGTTACGTTCATCCAGCGTTGATAATGCGAGCATATACGGCGAACGGTTGTCACATACACGTTGGGTATTTGATTTGCTGCTAACTCGTTACTGGCATGTATTAGAGACTGGGTATGTATGAATATTTTATTCTGCACTGTAGTTGTAGAAAGATCCTATAGCCGCAATCAGTTCGTCTTCGCGTTTGGCTACTGTGACTTGTCGGCGGCCAAATTTGTTTCCTTAGGTCTGTTCTTGATCTGAGAGTACGTCTCCTGTTTTCTTGAGGTCATCTCAGAGTCGTTTAACAACAATTAAATATACAATGACTGGGTTTATATTTACGAGCCCCAGGTACGTCGAATTCCAACGCTCCCTGTTTTGATGTATCTTCTGGTATATTTAGCACATGGCCAAATATGGGCCATCTTGGCTGGCAGACTTTTACGGGCAGCCGAAATGTATTGCACGGCATGTACAGTGCGTCGTTCGAAAGTATGCAGTCTGGTCATCGGTGTGCAGTGATGGTGTGGAGATATTTGCCGTGGCAGACATCAGGTAAAGTATAAAACTGCCGCTGGAGCTGCCAAACCGTTACAGTTATATAGCATCAAGGATACGCAGGTTACGTACTATAAGTGTAGTCTATTTGGAACGGAGAGCTTTTATATACTAATCCATAGATTCCAAAAAGACAGGAAAGCTATGTTCATCATGACACGCCGTGCAGCAATACCCGCAATACTGCAGAGCAGTGAGCTCAGAATTTTACTTTTCCTACACCGTTCCCCGCCACGAAATGCATCGTCATTTTCTGTATATTTAATTGTTTGTAGCAAGGTATATCTGAGTGAATTTTGTTTTTGATTCACTCATAAAGAGTCTCAATTGTATGTTGGCATTCTGCAGTTGGGAGAAGTTCGTCAATGTGTATATTCTCCTCGGCTATGAAGTCCACATGGTCGGCATAATCCATTTCAAGCGGCCTACCCCGTACGGACACTGGAGGTGGGGTTGATCATGTGACATTTTTCCGCACATCTCAATGCTGCAATGTGGCAGTTGCAAAGTACAGACAGGAAGACATATCCCTTTGTGAACCCGATGGATGTCTGAAACTCTGCAGCCTTCATCGTCGTCACTCGTACTCTGCAGGTAGTAGTCTTACTAGTCGCTACGCATCTCCACTGGCCTCGTGTAGTACATATATGATTTGTGAATGTTTAAATGTGACAAAGACGCGTGATCCGTCAATACAAGTGTTTGGACATGCCAGCTGACACAAGCATACACTGTGCAGCTGCGTCCACGTTTAAGGCCACTTTGATATGACCCATGGAAGACATCGAGCTTGTGTCGGATGCGGCATAGAGTAACATTGGACACGATATGCCGTTGAGGAGCACAATGGGCCGCAGATTGGCTGGGTATTGGGTAATTGTAATTAAATATAAATGGTTAACTATTGTTTTGATTTTTATCATTCTTAACATCAAATATGATATCATGCATATAGTTGCTTAAATTTGATATATATCCTAAGTTCTCATATCTCAATGTCAAAATAACCTGGCAAATTAACTGTCAAATTTTAAGATATAGTTTAAAGCGATGCTAATCTCATCTCAAATGTTGTATTGCACCGATAGAATATGGGTTATAGATTCCATATCATTCATATCCTGTAAGATTCCCTGATCTGTATCGCAATTATCTGTTTTGTAATATCGAGTAAATGTTGAACAGTGATCGATACCATTTTGTCTCCTCAAGCTATTGTGTGTGATGTCATGTAAGCTCCAATGCATCACATTCTTTGTTATGTAATGCTCATCCCATTGAATATTTTGAAACCAATTTGACTGGACGTTGTTGCTGCCTTAGGCAGCAACAACGTCCAATCATATTGGTTTCAAAATATTTAACAGCTTACCTGTAGGATTGCTGTTATACCACATTGTCAAACTATAGCTGGAGCCTCTATGACTGAGCGTAAATACCGAGGCAGACACACTAGGGTTTTTCTGATTGGTTGAAAAGTAAATCATGACAGCCATCATAGGGTGTAGAAATGTACCAACATTTAACTACTAAATCCTGAATATCTTTCCTTAGCGCGTGATACAAAGCTTAAAATTACCTGGATAGTTTATGGTCGGCGTGTTAGATCACCTGAACAGCTATCAAGAGCTGGGACTAGTTATCCTTTAAGTTGTATAGGGCGATATTCACAACAACATTCTTTCTCTTGCAAATTATCTGGTAGCAGGCGCGGCCGTTTGAAACACAACTGCTCTGACAAAGTGGTAGTAATATATTACTCCATATTATGTGCACGCTGTTAGGAGTATTTCATATCTCTTGCATCTCCTCCGCGTTTATCAGTTAATATACTGCAAGTAACTATCTGCGAGCCATCATATATCTGGCCGCATAGCATAATCTTAAACTAAACACTGTACACACTATGCGACATGGGTACACTATCTTTGAAGATAGCGCAGCGGTAATGGTGACTATATGGCATGTTCTTCGAATGCCGGAGAATAACATACTTGTTATTACTCTCACCCCATAGGAGGAATATGGTATTGCGATCGAGCCTGTCGGTGTGCGCGTGTGTGCGTGCGTGCGTGTGCGCGTGTATGTGTAGTGTGTGCGCGTGTGTGTCTGTGTGTGAGTGCGCGTGCGCCTGCCTGCCTGCCTGCCTGCCTGCCTGCCTGCCTGCTTGCCTGCCTGCCTGCCTGCCTGCCTGCCTGCCTGCCTGCCTGCCTGCGTGTCTGTCTGTCTGGCTGTCTGCCTGCCTGCCTGCCGGTCCCGATATATATCGAAATCTGCAGGTCCGATTTGACTCTCTGTTTAGCACATGACAGGGTGTGACAATACACTACGATTCCATAACATGGAGCGTGTTCTAACAACCTCCCTCAAAATCGGTAACATTCCGGAGATAACGTTTTTACTATGCCACAAACACGGGAGGGCGAAGTCTGCAATCTTCGATTGCTAGTGTTTTCGTTCGAACTTGCTCTTTTGCCAACTACGAGCAGTTTATTGATAAATGTATCAATAAGCCTTGAGACATATGTCATATCGGAAGAACATATACACATGTCTCTAGCATGGTCATGCATTCAGCTCAAATGTTTGATCGATCTTTTTGCTTGTTGACTGGACGATCATCCGGTTTAAAGAACAACGGTCATTTGGTCACAACATATTTATAAAACGGCAAATGAGTATTTTACCAATACATGTCTTTCCCAATCAGTTGTGATTGTTAGTGCAGTCTCAGTTACAGTTTTAAATGCGATGTTGACAGATATCGCGACACTAATGATATGAAGCCATGGTGATTCACTGTGTGTATGAGCTGCTAAGTGGTTTGATGTGACCAATGTCTACGCTAGATTATTTCCGTTGAATGATCTTGCAATAGATTGCTATCTCACGTCCCTGAGTTTGTTTGACAGATGCCAGTAACTACTCTTTGAAAGCGCTCGTGTTCTGCCTGACGTCTCCGGCATTAGCAGTCTACGCTATCATTCAAGGATCCTTGTACGGATAAATATATCAGATCACAGCGGGAACCCTGTATTGACCAACGTGACAATCTGTCTCTTGCAGGCCTCTCTTTGATTAACTTTATTAATACTTTTACGCCGAAGCCGGCCAAAATAGGCACATGCAATGTTCTTGAGGAATGTTCATTTACAGACCAGGAAAATACTATTTTTGAAGATTTACTACTGTAATGACTGGCTCGATAATCGAGCAATCCATTCCAGAGGTAAATTTCCAAACCCTAAATTTGTCCAAAGTCTAAACGGACATTCAATGAGTAAATGATCTAATTTTTTCTTGACCAAATTTGGTCTTTAAAGTGTTACACCATTTCATTCTGAAATCATCCAACTGATAGATGGTATCATCGAGAAAGAGGACTCTTGCTAGCTCTCTTTCAAAAAGGTTAGGTTGATATCGACGGCCTCGTCTGGCAACGTGGTATAAAACAATAGGAAATGATTCTGCGAGTATCGAATATAACTTGTGCAATGTTGTGGAGAGGGCGTCTCTAAGATGGCAAAAATTGTGTCCAAATATGTTACCATAACAACACAATGTGGGATGGTTTCATTAACCAATTTCTGACTAAATTTGGGCAAGAAAATTAAAATATTGCCTTATTGAATGCCCATTTACAGGCCAAGAGAAGGCTATTTTTGACAGTTTACTACTGCAATGACTGGCTCTGTTATCGAGCCAATCATTTCAGCGGTAAATTTTCAAAAATCGTTATCTTTTGACGACATTATTCCACCGGTTTTGGCCGACTTCGTCATGAATGGCGTAATAAATTAGACATTTGGCAAGAGTAAATCATTGGACTGAATGTACAGATACAGTCAATCGTGCATTTAGACTGATCTTACCAGGTACTGCAACACATATACAAAACAATTAATTTATTGAGCAACGAGGATTGTCATAATATAATCATTCACTGGAAATAACGTGACACATCACACCAACATATACCTCTGCATCACTTAGGCATGTTCATGATGACATTTTAAAAGGCAGACCATTTATTTATATTAGCATTCTGTCCATGTTCATTAGTTTTCTAGAAATTGATAGTCAGGCAGTTAGATCCCTACACGGCGAAGTGTGGGTAGAGAGCTTAGCTAGAGATGGACGTGGTAAACCTGGAAACGTCCATTCTCTCAGCGCCACTGCCATCTATGTATTACACTGATGATGATCTCTCTGTGGTATGTCAAGAGAATCGCCAAACAAATCTAGAAAGCAAAAGACCTAGCATACACACCTTAGCGGATTACAGACTATTTCAGGCGAAATGTTGTATATGTATGCATCGAAAATTCTGTGACATTGCCACGAATTACAATACTAGTACAATAGCCACGAACCTTAGATTTGAAAACTACCAGTCGCGTGCATACCACCTAGGCTAACTGTCCCTGCATGTAGATGTCATACATTTTGATGATTTTAAATTGACATTGCGAGAAAAGGTGTTGGGATATTGCCACAGAGGTAACAATTATGCCCACAATATAAGCAATCTCACCACACCAGCCTGGTGTGGTGAGATTGCTTATATTGTGTGTATAATTGGTAACTCTATGTCAATACCCCAACACTGTTTCTCGTTATGTCATTTTGAAATGAAAACGAATGTGTGCGGGCAGCGGCATTGGGGTAAGTAGCGCACGATCTGAACAATATATCGTATGCAGTAGACACATTGATCTCAATTCTACGACAACAGTCCTATCTTAGAGGAATGTAAACGACTAATAAAGCATCAGGCGTGAAAATCTAAATACCATGCCACATGTCACGTATTACGTGATGTCAGATCAAAATGGCGTACCTCCGTCACGAAACTAGACAAGTCTGCCCAGAAATTATATAAATTCTATGTCTCTGATTAATTTACAAGTTAATACATATTCTGTCATCTATTTTGAAACTGGTATGTTTGAAGGCTGTTCTGGCAAGGGTAGCAACAGGACCCTAACCATTTAGTTTCAAAATATCTAACTGCATACCTCTAATAGTTATCTTGAAATATAGATTCTGTGAGTTAAGGTTTCATCGTTTCAAATCGTGAAAATTCGTAAAAAGTGGGAGGAGCTTAGCTAGAAATTTCGGAACATAGCTTGAAAGGGTCCTTCAATTCACATCTCCTCCATGTAGGGTGGGCGCGTATTCAACATGATAAGGGAGGATTCGAGTCTCTCAATCAATCATATGTCGTCATAAACAACGACGTTACGTGTAGGCTGACGTCATAATCAATTACGTCGTAAATGATTCGATTTAGTCCGTCTTAGATGCTTAATACCCCGCCAGTTTGTACGAGTTGTATGGCTTTACTATTTAATAACCATACTGTTATATATGTTAAACCCAAGTTGACTGGGCGCAATCGGCAGCAACAGCAACATAGTCATATTACTTTTAAAACTATTCAACAGCTTAGCTGTACAGGCTTCTGGAAATTGATAGCCAAGGAGTTCGTTGATCATCCATTACAACAAGGAGAAGTGTGGGTTGAGCTTAGCTAATGATGGGTGGGGCATAGCTAAAACTGGATTCCTCCATTTTAATAGCACCTCAAAACCCACAATGCTCTTGATAACCCGCTGATGCGAGACATATTTCTAAATAATAATGCATCAATTTGCAATGGACCTTTCCAGTTTTTGCTTAGCTCCGCCCACCTCTAGCTAAGCTCCGCCCACACATCCCTCATGTTGGGATCGATCGATGGTTGAGCTCCCTGACATCCAATTTCCAGAAAAATATACAGATAAGCTGTTAAATACTATGACAGCAACAGCGGCCCGCAAATTAGTTTCAAAATATTCAACAGAATATTTATTATATTGTAAATACATACAATTCGTACAACAACGCATAGTTCGTCTTCAATTATGCGATCGTGGCGTACTTATTTACGTCATTGATAACGTCATAATGACGGCTGATTATGATGTCGTTCTACATGTCACATAGTTAATTATGACGTCATATGATGGATGGATAAAGTGGAAAGGTCTATCAGATTGCCGGATTATCCCGATAATCTGAGAATTATGTTCCGGACAATAGACGTCTTACTTGCCCATGCACACAAACTGTCTATTTTGCCGTCAATGCGAGACAAAATTAGGCTCAACCACAATTTTTACATGTTCTTTGACTTTTATTTAGCCTAGTCAGAGCTACATGGACTGTCGTGAGGTAAATTGAGCAGTATGCAAACTATCCCTATCTATAAGGATCGTGCAATAAAGCAATCTAATACAATGGAATGAGCAGTCGATCAATGGACGCTTCCAGTTCATCCATTCATCTTATGACGTCATAATGACGTGGGGATAACGGCATAATCCATGACATAATGAATGGCCTAGATAAGTTTGTCACGAACGCTTAACTGATGACGAACTAAGGATTGTTGTACGAATTGTATTTCACAGCACTGGTGTGTGTGGGTGGGACTTAGCTAGAGATTGGGGGGGGGGCATAGCTAAAATTGGGATGGTCTATTAATTGACCGATAAATACAGCTGTTAACACACCGACAATCGTGTAACCAGCCACATACTCTGTCGCCTATTCAATCTCGAAAGATTGATAGTTCAATTTGATTTAACGACTAGCATAATAAGGGTATCACTTTTATAAGACTCCATCATCGGCAGCAGCAGTATTTGATTATATTATAAATACCTAATTATACAGCTGCATTTGAAGTGGACTACTCGCGATATGGCTCTTTCAGGAGCTATCTGCAATGTTTGCAACGAAATAAAAAGCGTATAAATAAATCTTGGGGCCGTTGTTGAATGGCATTTGCCTTAAGATAATGTTTTGCTTGCTGCAATTATCAAGCCGGTTATGTCACGATCAATATTAATAGCCATTGCCAGTTTAGCTATGCTACGCCCACCTCTAGCTAAACTCCACCCACAACTCGCTCGTGCTGGGTCCGATCTCTCCCTGAGCTCCATGACCATCAATTTCCAGAAAACTATACAAGTAAGCTGTTGAATATTTTGAAGCTAATTTGACTGGGTGCTGTTGCTGCCTATCGCAGCAACATCGCCCAGCCAAATTAGTTTCAAAAGTATTCTACAGAATATTTTTTAAATGGTAAAGACATACAATTCGTACAACTGCCCTTAGCCCGTCACCTATTGTGCGCTCATAACACATGTATATACGTTATTCATGACGGCATTGATTATTACGCCATCCTACACGTCACGTTAGTGATTATAACATTATATCTTCTTCTTCTTCTTTTCATTCGCTTATCATACCGCCAGTCCTGTAAGTGACTATCGACATGATCATAAGCGTTAAGTGCGTGGATCCATGGTTTATTAGAGTGCGCAGTGCAGCCTGGAACCTCTGTATTCAGCACTCGAGGATTCTGTCAGGGTTACCTCACCCTTACCTCCTTTAGTCGCCTCTTACGACACGCAGAGGATACGGAAGGTGTATTCTAAGTCCCACCTACAGGGCGATAACATCATATGATAGATGGATACATTGGAAATGTCCATCGACAGAACGCTGTGATAGAATTGTCTGAGATGGCCTTTGTTTTAAATATACGCTCTCCACAGCCAAAGATCACGACATTTCAGCACTAATTAATGCGCACGTCTTTAGTCGGTCATAACGTTCATATCCCAGCTGGTTGAACTAGCATGACTGAGTTGCTGAGCATTGGCAAATTCTATATTAGCAATGCGGTAACATTTAATTCCTAAAATTCTTTTAATTCTAATATAACATTTCAACAATCTGGATAGGTTTTATTTGTGTGCCGGTGTTTAGTAGCATCTATATGTAATAGTTTTCGCGGATTTCTGCATTGCGATAACGCAAAGTATCCAAACATACATTTATCAGCCATAGGTAACTATTCATGCTGAACTAACACTAGTCCGGGAGCCAATTTTCAAAAGGGGTCTAGAAGAATGGTTTCGTAACACACCCAGTATTCAGAAGGTTTGTCTCTATATTATGCTAGACCGATGTCTTGGGTATATTCTGAGCCGTGTTGCACAAGAAAATTGTGGTATCACTAACCCGTGAGAAGCCCATTTACAATAGGTGTTGAATGTAGTTTTCAGACAATTTTCACAATGGTAAATTTTTCACAAACTTAATCGCATGTTATATCAATACAATCTTAACCAAAATGGAAAGGAGTGATCGTATATCGCAGATTTATACATAATCAACCTCGTTTGAGACACCCGTATGTTGCTTTGTACATATTGGGGCACTTAGGTCTTCTTGTGACTATCAATACCTTAGCTACAACAATGCCCATGTTTTCTACATTTTTCATAATTAACCTTTTAACTGACATGCAGTGCATGTCTACACAAGCTGGCAGGACATATTTATCACGTGAACAAATGAGAGAATGTTACTCATCCGTGTCAGAGTCATCTTCGACAATTGTATGCTGAACATTGTCACACATTTCACCTCCCATACAAAGGCATGCTTCAGTGCAGAGTAGATTGTTAGCCTTGCATTGACAGAGATCTGTTCTTTTGCAGGCAGACTTTTGACATCTACATGATGTGAGTTCAATTAATCCAAATGGAGCAGGATCCTTTGACATTAGAACAGGCTTGAGTAGACCATCCACTATACTCCAGCCATGTCCATTTGGAGATGGAAGATTCTGAACAGCTTGCAATGAACGTCTCCAAACAAGAGCTTGAAAATTGGCCCTTTCGGTGTGATGCTTTAGACTATTCGACAAAAGAGCCAATAACGGGTTTCATCAGCTGTCTTTCCCACATCCCTGGTGGTATACAACTCACAGACAAATTTCTCACATAGAATTGCAGTATTCGGTGATAAGTCAACATGTTCGCCGAGTTGGGCTAAGCTAAGCTGAGGACATTAAGATTACTTTAAGAGATTGAATGATTTTCTCTTAGCGACTCCAAATAATGCACTAGTGCTATCACAACCTGTAAGCGAATGAAACCCAGGGAAAGACAGGCAGATAGCTGGGCCCAGTACTTGAGCAACTGTATGTATTGGTATGTATCGCAATTTGTCATTTGTGCCCGTACGGAACCATAGTTCAGAACAGTGAAGCGAACGATACGTATATATACTAAGTACTGCCACGTCTGTATCAGGAGACTGTATAGCAACACGCATGTGGTCTTTTGAAGCGTGTAGCGCGTGCAACATCATACGCGTATCTGCTTCCTCGTGATCTGATCGAAGTTCTTCCAAATACGACGAATTGTTCGCTGAAATGACAACAACATCCATTCCATCGTTAAAGCCACCAGCAAGAATGACGCAATTGTCGGCAGATAGCATATTTGGACCAGTATCACACCACCGCTTGCTGAGAAATGCAACCAGGTTACTTTTGTTGCTTGGATTGCTCATGTACTTGGCCCATTGCTTTGGAACGGGAGTATTTTCTCCAGCAATCTTTACTTCCAATGCTGTTGATGACCCACGTTTTAGCCGCTCTTCCGCTTTGAGAGATTCCAGTCTATCATATCTGTCAAAAACTATATCTACTCTGTTGCAGTCTTCTTGATTCAGTGGAACTGTAAAGATGTGCCAGTATTTATCAGCCAATTCTCAAAATGTAGACGTACCTCCAGTTTTAACCATTTGCACAATTGCCATGCCATCTACTACATAAGCTGTTGCGCCTGTCTTGTCAACAGGTGGAAGCCGTCCATCAACATTTACTTCCTTTTCTAGTTCACTTAACAAAACACTTTTCACATTCTTTCTTAGAGTCCCATCCGTATGTGACAATGATAGTGGAACAGCAGACAGGTCTTACGTCATCACTAGTTTTAAATCAACATCTCTGGACCTTGCGGCAATACTTAATCGACCAAATAGTTCGCGGTCAGATCTCACATTGTGAATTTTTTCATCATTTGTTTTGAGTTTTTTCTTCTGTGCTAGGCTGGCAAATGTTTGAAGTTTTAAGTGTGGCAACGTGTCCCAAAAGCTTCTCGTGTTAGTGTCCAGCCGCTCCTGAACAAATTTTTGTCCATAATCTCCTTACCAATGTCACAGGCGGAAACAAGTCTCTTGTCGATTTCACTAGGCAATACCACGCCAGTTGCAATGTTTACAAGCGGAAGACACTCGCTGTCGTCGTTTTCCGCAATATTAAAGGGATTGGTCATTATATGTGATGAGAAGATCGAAAGTATCTTCTGCACATCGGTTTCATCCCTGTTCATTCGATTAGTCCCCATTTCCTTATGTACTCCAAACATGTGACTATCTTGTAACCCACACATTTGCATTGTGACCGTTGTTATGGCTGCCCTCTCGTGGCTAGTTAAAAACCACCTCTCCAGAGCTCCTGGCTTTTGTGCTATTCCAATAATACCACCTCGCTTTTTGGAATCCAAATTAATCGATTGCTCTAAGGCCATATCTGTCCACACTTGATTGAATGGATGGTGTGAGCGACTTACGGAATGATTTCCATTCAAGAATTGTTCATGTACATGGGGATGTGTACTTGGAAGCATCTTCATGTCCGCAAGATATATTGCCAGCCATCTTGCATAATTGGTTCTGTCCATGCTGTAGAAATATGGCGCCACAGCAGCAGTAGCAGATAGGTGTGCCTGCCAATCTCCAGTTCTCTCAGCTCTTATGAATCCAAGCAGCAACTCTACCATATTAATATATGAGTTCCAAAATGCGAACAGGTGTGATTTCGAGCTTGACTCAACTTTAAAGGATTTGAACAGCTGTTGCAATTTATTCACGTACATACACACCACTTTGAAATTGTCTTGCAGTGCGTCTAAGTCGTCAATGCTGCTTCGGCACATCTTAATTTTCTCATCCAGACTCTCCAAATCTGTTGGAGTAATGTGGTCTTCATGTTGTCTATTTTGTTGAACCCATTTGGAAAAAGACTGCCACTGTAATCGCAGCAGCGCTTCCAGAACCAATTTGTTAACCCTCACTCCTCGATTATATGACGTCCCTTTAAGTAGAGCAGCAGCCGTGCTGCTACCATATGTGTTGGCCTCTATGAGGAGATCTTCTAAGCCAGAGTCATCAAACATCTTTCCAACAACAACTATGTAGTTTAGCGCAATGTGGAATCCCCCCAGTCTGATCACAGTGTCACTAAACTCTTCTTTATATCGCCACTGTATCTCCTTTGCCTTGACATATATGGCCAAGTCGAATGTAATGACCGAGTCATTCTGTCCTAGTGTTGTCATCGTTCTTTGAACTTGTTTCATGACCGTATACACCGTATTGAATTCAGTTGGTGATCCGGAAATCAGTGGACAGTAACCGATTTGTGTAAAAGGTGCGTTAGCACATGATACACGTGCATTAAATCCACTCCAACTAGGGACTGTTTGTGTTTCTGTGGTCATCATGGGTACAAGATCTACCGCAAACAATTTTATTGGACACATTCGAACGATGGCCCATGCAAGATCCATGACTAATGCCTGTTCCTGGATTGGGCTATCACATTGGTACCAATTCTTCTTGACAGTGTCTATGAACGCGGTCACAACTGGTCTTCTACCAAACACCCCACAATCAAGAATTCTCTTTTCAGTACCTGGCGCTGTCAAAGCCCTTCTCCTGACTGAGTGTTCAGCATGTATGACACGCTCTGGTCTTGGGCCAAATTGCATTCGTTGGAACATCACCATTGTCGTTGAGTGAGTTGTCTGTTTACCGTCTAAGGTTTCTTCAAGTATATCATTGTTATCAGCTGCTACTTGAACGAACGAGTTTGGAACACTGTGTGTTGGTATTACAACTCCATACCGTGTTGATTGAGCTAATACTTCAAGTGCCATACTAGTGTCAACTACCTCAATATCATCATAGGAAACGCTATGACCCATACGATTCAGAATGGTGACAACTTGTTTGGAACCTGTAAGATGCCTCATTGTCATAGCGAGGCTTATGTGTTTTGGCATTTTCTTTCTCCCGTGTGATACACAATGCGCTATGTCTTGGCATATCATCATTACATGCCTCTCATCACCTTCATTAGCACATTCTGATCTAACATTACCAAACTGCTCTGGTGCTAAATCTGCATTCGTGGTAACCCACCGCAGCAGCCAGTAGAGGCTTTGGGGAATACTTTCCTTTGCTTTTGCGAGTGTCAGATTGTCACATCAACTGGTTTAATGGTGATCCCCTCACAAGCCTCCAAATCTGCCTTCAAAATCTGCGCTGTGTGGAACAACGTGTGAACATCATTGCTAGTAGTATCAGTTGAGCCATGTGGCCTATCAGTATACGCTGATCTACCACCAGCTGCATTGCCAGCTGCATTAATAACATCTTCTAAAGATATATCACTGGAATAAACAAGCTCGGGTTTGGAAGGGTTTAGCTGCTGGTGAAAAACGATTGAATCCTGAAAGTAGTTTTGTAATCGGCTTTTCAGTCTTTGGGAGCGGTAGTTGTCAGCAGTCACACCATTATTCTTTAGTTAAAACTTGAATGGACTCAACAAATATGTCATGCTGTAAGCTTTTCCTGATACAAGTCCAGACTCTATCTCTGCTACCAGCTCCGAGAATGATTGGGAGAACGAATCCTCATTCACAGTTTCTTGGTATGATTTATACATCACATTGCGCATTGATACATACTGTGCACGGCATATTTCATGATATTTGGCTTCTGAAGCGATTAAATCTACGCTTCTTATATTGGTAAGCATTTCTGTATCCGCCATTTTCTCTGCTACAATTTGTATGTTTTGGCATGCGGAAAATGTAGAAACTGAGAATAATTTCTTGACTTTCTTGTGAGTTTTCTTTTGGCAAAACATACACATTGCCCAGTTTATCGGGGATGATCTCGATCTTGCTGCTCTAGCCAAACTTGTCGATTCTTCTGGACTTTGTTTATCAAGAGGCATAGGAGTTGGTGGTGTCATGGATCGTCTTTTCGCAAAGTTAATATTGTGCTTGCTTGTGTATTTAGCATAACAGTTTCTATGCCACACGATATCCAGTTGTTTTAACTGATCAATATTTGAGTTAAGTCTTTCATAAACGTCATCCTCCGGTATTGGAAAGCGTCTATGAACTTTGAGATGCCTACTTCAGTGCCATTGCTAACAGTTTCGCGACTATGTGCTTGACAAATAATACAGCGAGTCCATTGTGTCGTTTTGATACGCTTTGCTGGGAGAAGATGAAACGCTACTTCCTCGTCACAACTATCACTGTCCATATTTGCTTAATTGCTAGTTATATAGCGCTTGTAATTATTTCGCAAATGTAATTAGTGTGTGTGCATATATATTAAATCAATACTAGGCTTTATTAATCACGGCATGTATTAACAACCTTTCTCATGAATACAAATTCATAAAATGCCACTTGCATTCTTATTTGCTTTTCAAAAAAAGATTTGTATTTGAGAAAATGAGTGAATTAAACTTTCAGTTTACTTGTGATGTCAAATTACAAAATTTACCCCGGAACAAGTGTTACAGGCATAATTTGAATTATATGTAGACAATGACAATGAGAGCGATGTGAGGTGTAGTATTCATTTTAATTTGTTTTTCCGCACCGATTACCACCACATCCATCTGTCTCATTCCAACCACCATTACCTGGGTGCTTTGTCAACAGTGGTACAGCTGGATATACAGATTCTATGATGGAGTTAGTATACATACATACAATATAACCTTCACATTTCACCCTCGCCTTTGGAATATGCATGCAAAATGTATGTTGGATATATGTTAGGTCGATATCCGTCTAAATATCATATATGGTGAATCTAATACGATATTACTTTGAGTTATGACACGACCATGCTTATATCGTTGTGCACTGTGGATACAGCCAAAGCCTAGACCCACTATGCAAAGAAATCAGGATAACTAATTAGTGCTATCACAATTTGTTTGTACAACAGGGCTTAAAATGTGTGGGGCATGTCCCCCAAGCCACAGCAAGTGTCAGACCTTCCGTATACTGGGTGTGCTACGTCACGATTCTGACCTAGCTTTAGCTCCTGGACTACACCTAAACTTATTATGCTGTATGAGAATTCTACAACCAGACTGGATGATTTATAAACGAGGTCTTTATTAAGGTTAGTCCAGTTTATCCATCCATCTTATGACGTCATAATCAACTGCGTGGCATTGATGATGACGCCAAAATTAATGACGTAATTAAGTTCATCCCGAACGCATACCTGGTGACACACTAAATCGTTGTTCTACGAATTGTATGCCTTTACTATTTAATAAACATGCTATAGACAATTTTGTAGCTAATTTGACTGCTTGCTGTTGCTATCATAGGCAGCAATGGCACCCAGTGGAACTAGTCAAAAATATTCAACAGCTTCCCTGTATAGTTTTCTGAAAATTGATAGTCAACAACTTCAGTGATCGATCGATCCCACACAGGCGAAGTATGGGTGGAGCTTAGCTAGAGATGGGCGGGTGATAGCTACAACTGGGTTCGTCCATTATTTCACACTTAATCACTTCGTGTACTTCAGCATATATCACTGCCTCAATATAGATTAACTATTGCATGACGTAGATAAGTATGTTACGAACGCTTAATTGAAGACGGAATACGCGTTGTTGTATGAATTGTGTATTTACAATTTAATAAACTATCTGTTCAATATTGTGAAACAAATTAGTTGCAAAATACTCAACAGCTTACCTGTATAGTTTTCTGGATATTGCTCGTCAGAGATTTCAGGGATCGATCGATCCCAACACGGGGGAAGCGTGGGTGGAGGTTGACTAGAGCTGGGATCTAAAACCAGAAAGGTCCATTAACAGTTTTTCTGACAGACAACATACAGATTCTCAAAGAAAAGATCTCACAAACCTGTATACACTGCCTCAATGTGTTGCAGTCAAAATAGTTCGACCCATTCAGAGCGTTGCCTCAATGGAGAATTCAGATCCGTCAGTCAATTACATGGCGTTATAATGTATTACGCCATAATAAGGCTCACGTCACAATCAACATGATTAATGCATGGCATAACTAGGCCCCTCATCAATATGTGATAGTTTGTCCGTTCTACAAATTAACCCTAACCCTAACCCTACTCTTTAAGTAACATTATATTGAATATGTTGGACGTTATTCGACTCGGTTTTGTTAAATTACTTTCAAATATATTCAACGGGTTAGCTGCATAGTTTTCACGAAAAATGTGATCAAAACCCACGCATAGAATGGACCTTTGCAGTTTTAGTTATACCCACGAATCTCTAGCTAAGCTCCACCCACACTTTTCTGGTGCTGCGGTCGATCGATCCCTCAACTCCATGACAATCAATTTCCAGAAAACTAAGCAGGTAAGTGGTTGAATATTTTG
Organism: Chaetoderma sp. LZ-2023a; assembly: GCA_034401795.1. Lineage (NCBI taxonomy): Eukaryota > Metazoa > Mollusca > Caudofoveata > Chaetodermatida > Chaetodermatidae > Chaetoderma > Chaetoderma sp. LZ-2023a. Next base: position 121,607,465 of record CM067374.1, on the reverse strand, counting down.
ATACTGATTTGAGTGGGTGCTGTTGTTGCCAATGGTAGCAAGAGAACCCAATCAAATTAGTTTCAAAATATTCAACAGTATATTTATTAAATAGTAAAAACACACAATTCGTACAACAACACGTAGTCCGTCACCAATTATACGTTCTTGACGAATCTATGGTCGCCATTCGTGACGTCACTGATTATGACGTCATCACACATGTTACGTAGTTGGTTATGACGTCATATGATGGATGGATATACTGGAAAGGTCATATTGGCGGCGCGTAGATAGAAACGGGCAGGCATAGCTATAAATGGGCCGGGTATAGCTAGAAACGGACAGAGCATAGTTAGAAATGGCCGCCTATATTACTATTGCCGTCTGAATAAGATGATGTCGATGGCAAATAGTTTTTCTGAAAATTGTTGTTGTCTCAAACAGCAAGAGCTTAGAATAACATAGTGTTGCCAATTAGCACAGTGTATACAATATAATCGGGCATGATTAATGCAACCTATTTTATTCAGAGTGACAAATGTTTGGCTAGGGAATATTCGACATGGGTTGTTAACCTTTGAGCACTCATAAAAGCCTAAAACGGCCTCGGCTGTGGTCTTCAGAAATGTCCATTTGCGGACCAAGAGGAGACAATTTTCAACATTTGCCAGTGCAATTACTCGATCAATAACTGAGTCTGGTATTCCAGTGGAAAAAAAAAAAATAGTCTTCTCTTGATCTGCAAATTGACATTTCCTTTGAGGAAATCTAAATTTTCTTGAAAATACTCCAGGCTTAAAGCGCTAAAAACCCACTATCTCAAAGTATTGTTAATTTGCTTTCGATTATATACCGGGAACGATGTTATATGTAGGAAACTATTCTGAGAAAAAAGATGCTGTCAAATGTCTCTGGTTCTACAATGTATTAACAGCATCGTTTGTCAAAATAATTATTTTCTTCAGATAATGTCAATAAATAGGCCTGTGCAATCTTACTTCATTCTTAGGGAACTCTGACACGATTGACACACATTTCTAGAATTTATTCCGAGTGCCGTTACACATTGCATTTGGCTCGATGGTGTTATTCAGATAATTGGGTAATTTCTGATCAAGGAAGACAATTAGGATGATTGTCAATGTACTCGACTTTGCTTGTAATATGAGTTTCGTGGTAGAGGCAAACAAATATAAGATTCCAATATATATCTTCAGGTATCAATGGATCAATCGATACATTTATCAAACAAATCAGTTAAATCAAGTCAAATGATAATAGATTACTGGTCTAAATTTACTTTAGAACGTGTTAGTATGGGAATAGTGATACACAATTCGAAGATGGAAATGCATAAATATGCCAACAACGATATACCAATTTGTCGATGAAATGATTAAGTAGCCCGGAGAGGATGTGACAGAGTCGCAAGCTTTCCAGTCAACTGACAGACTGAACACGTTACGAGCCAATGCCTCGCTCAACTAACAGCGTCCACACCAACCGACGCGTGCACCAGCAAAGCAAAAGACAAACTGAGCAATCACTCACAAACTAATCCATCTTAGCCAGAAATGAGATATTTAAGGTGCATATTCACAGCAGAATAATTGAAAATAAAATTGTTAAAAGTGCATACTTTTCTAAGCTTAAATTGTGTGCATATGTGCAATGAAACGAAATAAATCTCAACATATGATGATTCCATTCCATCTAAATTAATATAATTTTTAAAGTTGCGAAATTGAAATCGAGGCCAGTGCCCCTATTTCAATGTCGCTACTTAAAAAATTATATTAATTTATATTAAATGGAATCATCACATGTTACGATTTATTTCGTTTCATTACATATAGGCTCACAGTTTAAGCCTCTAAAAGTGTATAATTTAAACAATTTTTTTTTCAGAAATTTTACTGTGAATATGTACCTTTAATACACAATATAACATAGACACAGTCATGTGTTGACAGACCAGATGATATTACACTACTATTCGATAACAATTAACCTTTTAAAGCTGAAGGCCAACACGCCACGATCCTTGACGATTTTAAAAATAGTCTGTTAAGTATTTTGAAAATAATTTGACCGTGAGCTTAAAATTCATGCTTCCCGTCAAATGTGTTTCAACATATTTAGTAGCTGAACTGTATGCTCGTTTTAAAATTACAATTCTTGGAATTCATGGTTCAAAGGGTTAATATAACAATGTCGACAGCATGTTCGACGAAATGCAATATTCAAACACTTTATAATCAATTATTCCAATATATCAGGCAAGATGTGAATTTGTTGACAACAGTGAAAAAAGTGCATCCTTCACCCATCTATTCGCTGAACCAGGACGATTATTAAATCAAGAATTGAATCATAAGTGTCTGTAAACAGGACACAGTATATTCAGCCAGTGCCGATGTAGTGGCAGAGAAAGTACGGATGTTGGTCCTGCGGGATAATCTTGTACGCGATTGCAGTCTGGCTTCATGTACACTGACGTGACAGATGCCAGTCGATAACCACACGAGCCGTCATAAGCCGTGTGCGTTCTCTGTCTCACGATAATCTCTTAGTTATCAATGAACTAAATGCAGATACTTAGTTTAAGTCCCAAGCAAACGTACCGACGTGTCTTTTCTTGTACGCTGATTATTTTATTCTGAGTTTATCCACAGAAAACTAGTTCCATGTACACGGAATTTGACACATCCTGCTATTTTGAAAATGATTTGAATGAAAGCTCGTGGTGCGATAGTAATTGAACATCTTCAGTCATATCAATTACAAATTGATCAGTATTTGTTTAACTATATACGTATGCCATCGTCGTGGTAGCCGCAACGTGAATGCTGTAAAGTGCCGTGTATCCCATGTGTGGTAAACCGAGGACATATTATTGAATGGCAGCCACATTATCAATATTCATGTCAAGGGTTGCAGAGATAATTAGGTGGTATTGTTACATCAACGTAAAGAATTTGGCATCGAAAAAAACCCAGTCTACGATGAGAGAAAAAAATCAAATGAGTTTTTATCAGAATGGCACATTCTCGCATTTGAATATCACGTCAGATTAATGCTAAGATAATTTGAAAAGATACGATGCATGAATTGCGTCTCGCTACAGTGCGTATGCGCATGCGCACGCGCACGCGTACGCTCGCTCGCATACACACCCACACCCATGCAAGGAAGCATGTATGCTTGTTTATTGCATTTGCTTGACTAGCGATGCCTGTTGACAATGGCAGTGTAGGTATTGCTGACAAATGGCGAAATGATATCATTTAACCGTAATGGCATATAGTATCTGAATTTCAAGGCAACCATACATACACAATGCTGAATATTCTGAAATAAGATGGACAGGACCCTGCCAAAGTATTTTCTAAATATTTAACAGACGATTTCTATCAATTTAAACGATTTGTCGTATTTGGTCATTCGGTTTCAAGTGGTTAAAATATGAGCGTTCTGCCTAGCTAGCGGTTGTAATTAAATCTGGTTACTTCGAGTATCGCAGTGTACTTGATAAGGTATAATTATTCACTGTCGCTAAACTCATAGCATCTGAAGCAATAAAAATACTGTTAAATACAGATGGAAATGTATGATTAATTTTGAGATGGCATAGCTACATATTTTGACAGTGCTCTTTCAAGAGGATCACGATTTCCTACAATACAGTTTTCTACCTGACTGCTCATTGAACATTATAACATTTATCCATCACCAATAACTGACTAAGGCATCCCATTTCACCATCCACAAGGCCATTTTCTGTATTAGAAGTACTTTTTATCGCTGATATTCAACTTCTAATACTCTCATTTTGAATGAATATGAATTTAGAACAAAATGTTCTACATCGTTCTGTTTATTTTGAAATTCTCACAAACCTGCCAGTTGATAGAAGGATTCGATCCACTCGAGTACTGGACATCATAATACAATACATCAGTACTCAGTAGTAACCTGAGGTCACACTCAAAATGGCCTAGCTCCGTCAGGAGACTCAAAACGGCCGTCACGAAACTGTAAAAAGTGGGATGTGCTAAAATGTAATAAACATTTTGTTGAATATTTTGAAAATGTTCAACAGCTAACCTCTATAATTACCTTGAAACTTAGATTCTGGGAATTCACGTTTCAAATTTTCAAATCAATTTCTTCGATTTAATCGATCACTATATTATTTCCTGCTTTAGAACGAATTCTAAATAGAATTGCTAATATTCGTATTAAATGACACTAAGATAGTACAGATTAGAATGCTTATATTCAACGGACCTTTCCATTTTTGGCTATGCCCTGCCAATATCTAGCTAAGCTCCACCCACACCGATTGGAATCGATCGATCCCGGATCTCCGTGACTATCAATTTCCGGAAAACTATACAGGTAAGTTGTTGAATATTTTGAAACGAATTTGACTGGAAACTGTAGCCGCCTATGTCTAATTAGTTTCAAAATATTCGACGTCATGTTTATCAAATAAGAAATACGTACAATTTGTACAATGTGTTGGACTATTAAGACTAAATCAAGTCATGCATATTGTAATTGATTATGACGTCACCCTACACGCCACGTAGTTGATTATGACGTCAGCTGCTGGAGGGATACACTGGACGGACCCATTTGGCTGGGAGCTGTAGATGCTGACAACGGCAGCAGCATGTTTATGTAAATTAGATTCGATATATTCTGATTAACGTTGTGATTGTCTTAAAATTGAAAACCTGGGAATTCGTGGTTGAATGCACCTTTCCATTTTAGCCATGCCCCGGCCATCTCTAGCTAACCCCCACCCACACCTAGCCTGTTTTTGGATCGATCGATCGCTGGACCCTCTGACTATCCTTCTCCAGAAAACTATGCAGGTAAACTATTGGATATTTTGGAACTAATTTGACGGGACGGTGTTGCAGCCTATCGCAGCAAAAGCGTCCAGTCAAATTAGTTTCAACATATTCAACACCATGTTTATTACATAGTAGAGACGTACAATTCGTATAACGTGTCGGACTATTAAGGGGTAAAGGCTGGCCAAATATAATCATTTATGACTATAATGATTATGACGCCATCCTACACGCCACTTAGCTGATTATGACGTCATAGGACGTCAAACGATAGATGGATATTCTGGAAAGGGGAATTGCTACACATCAGGGATTGTACGTGAGAGTGTGTCTTCATTGTGCTTCACAGAATGCAGATTCGCAGTGTAGCATTACTAAGACATGGAACAAATAAAATTGGTGTCATTTATTTATAACCCAAGGAAGATTCAGTGTGTCTGTCACCGATTGACAGATGCCAGCCATATGCCTTTTATAACCATGGTGATTTCTCTGTCACAGCTAGCAATTCTGAGCAATGGTCTGGCTAGATATACTATTAGCTGTTGTAACATTACTGATGTGTTTATTGGCGTCAACTTCATGAGCTCGGTTTTAATGATTACCTATGTGTCGCCAATTGTTGATACCCTGGTTACTGAAGTATATGTGCACATCCAAAATGGCTAGTGTTTTGTCTAAGGACGTGTCCTCACTAGAGAGTTAATCTGGAATGGCGCCATATTGAATTAAATATCTAGTGAGAACACGGTCTTAGCAAGCACGCATAGGGATGTGCTAACAGATAACAGTACTCGCGCGTGGAGGGATGGGGAGACGGATTGTGATGGCGTGCGAATAAAATATGTACATCTGCTATGCATGTCCAATATGCCTCATATTCTTGGAATATTTATGTAGAGGCTAATAGCCATGGTACATCCTTGATAATGATGGTTGCTGGACCGGTATAAGGCCCGTGAAGGGCCATATATTGTCCTAACACTTTCCGAGCATTGGCCCAGTATCCGGCCTTATCAGAAATATGTTCGGTTACCTAATGCTGAAGTTGCCTCGATTGATCTACTATATAGATATAATTTTAATAAATTCAGACTGGATACAAGAAATGGCAATGCGTCGAAAGCAAGTGACATTAAAGTAGTTTAGGGGGGCGGGTCATTATAAGAAAGATTGTACAATTTCTCAAAACCGCACTGTGGCTATATTCTTATTATTATCTCTTTTACCCCCCCCCCCCCTCCCCCTTTCCGTTCCATTGCCACCTCGCCCGCCTCTCCTTCTCTCTCTCTCTCTCTCAATCTCTCTCTCTCTCTCTCTCTCTCTCTCTCTCTCTCTCTCTCTCTCTCTCTCTCTCTCTCTCTGTATCTATCTCCTCCTCCACAATACGTAATTCCTACCTACTCTTACTCTCGCATCATTTACATCCTCATCCCCTCTTACATTCAAATAGTTTACCTCTCCCTCCTCTCTCACTCTCTTTCTCTCTCTATCACTTTCTCTCTCTCTCTCACACTCTCTTTCTCGCACTCTCTCTCTCACTCTCTCTCTCTCTCTCTCACTCTCTCACTCGCCCCTCTCTATCGCTTTCTCTCTCTCCCTCTCTCTCTCTCTCTCACTCTCTCTTATTCTCTCTTCCCCCCTCTCTCTGTCACTCTCTCTCACACACACTCCCCCCCCCTCTCTCTCTCTCTCTCTCTCTCTATGTCGCCTTCCCTCTCTCTCTCTCTCTCTCTCTCTCTCTCTCTCTCTCTCTCTTTCTCCCCCCCCCTCCCTCCCTCCCTCTCGTGTCTCTCTCTCCCTCTCTCTCGCTCTCTCTCACTCTCCATCCTATTAATGATGTTTGGATAAGGGCATATTATGTTATCCCCAACATAGACTGGTGCTGTTCGGACAATTCCACATGCTCATGTATATAATACTTTTTTCCAGGCTCCTCAATACTAGGAATTATGATTTATGGATTCCATAGACACCAATTCAGAACCCGGTAACCCGGACGATTAAGTCATTCCGGTATTCAAACACCGTCGATGATGCTCTATCCAATTTACTGGTTGCCTGGGTAGCACTGATGGGGATACACAATCTAATTACTGCTGACACCAGTGATCCGCAGTGTTCCATGAAGATGCTGCATGTCAATCTTAAGCCAGTAATTGGCTCTGCTTGTATCAACGTATCCACACTCCTGACACAATGTATGCATTGTTCATCTCGGAAAGGACCAAATAGCAATGTCACCTGACAGAATGGGCTATGTTTGCCTTACATGGACATGTTGTCCGAGCTAACATAATTTGAATCTTTAAAATGCATACAATACTCATAAGATGGATTGTGCATTCGAAATTACAAATTGATATAACAAACTTTGAAAACGGGTCATTGTTTCCTAGATCATAATAGTCCTGCTATTGACACGTACCTAACATTAGTTATTCACATCATTAGTCGACTCAAATGTTAATGTTTCATTATTCACATGCGAATGGAGGAGTGCAGTTTTAGTTATGGCCTGCCAAACCTCTAGTTAAGCTTCACACGCACGCACGCGCACGCACAGGCACACCCATACGCACCACCCCCACCCCACACACACTACGTTCCTGTCGGGATCAATCGATCACCGAACACCCTGACTATAAGTTTCCAGAAAACTATAAATGTAAGCCATGGCAGCAACCGCGTCCATTCAACATAATGTCTATTCAAACAGACATACACAATTCGTACAGCAACGCTTAGTCCGTCATCAGTTAAGCGTACATGACATACGTATCTACGCCATTCATGACGTCAATAATTTTGACGTCATCTTATACGTCACATGATTGATTATGACGGATGGATAAACTGTAAATGTCCATTCTTCTTATATTATTTAATCAATTAATTGCACAGAATTTTGAAACCTTTCCATAGTGAAGGTCCAATCACAAAAAATACCTTGATCCCGTTCTATATAAATGGATACTTCTTCTGGCCACTACTTGGCCCGTTTTGACCACTTGACCTGGATAATGATCAAACAAATCTAAATTTGTGCAAAGTCTGTATCCATTTGTAGGCCACAAGAAACATATTTTTGAAAATATGCTACTTGATGACTGGCTAGTATCTATTTTTTTTAAATGTGCTACTGGAATGACTGGCTCGTTTTTCGCAAATTTTCTTCTTTATTTTTCTTTTTCTTGCACAGGCTGTTTTGGATGGCTTGGGCAGTACAGGGTTAAGTTTACAAAATAGGAAGGATAAGACTGAATGCTTTAATAACAGATTTAGGCTCAATCTCAACTCAATTTAGCCATCAGGGTTTGCTTGTCCGACGAGAATAACCAAATTAACCGCATATCTGATTGAATTATAAGAGATGATTTGCCATAATTGGGATATACATCTACTATTAAATCGATACACCAGGTCTGATGAAAATAAACAGCATTCCCTCACGTGTATACATTGCTGACGCAGTTTGCTAAATGTGTCGGTATATGTATATTCAGAATGAGGTTGGGCTCTATATTTTAGGTATTGTCCGACGAATACTTAAATACTAAACAAACCCTTTATTGTATTTGATTTCTTATCACAATTGCTTCTCAGAATGTTTCTTTCCAAAGCAGTATACAACTGGACTAATACACACTCTGTCCCATGCGCAAGAATAAGTTATTGCTTTGATTGGCGTCTATCGATTCCCTGATTCCAGTTCCCATTCACGCCATATCTAGGCTGATTTTATGTCTGTCTAATATTGATAACCTCTCCAGTTTTCACACTGGTACCCATATATATATACTCCTGGGTTGAGAGAGACAACGCGTAGTGAAGGAGATTGCTCGTCCGCCACCTGACTTGCTGGCGATCAAGAGGGATTTGAGCCTTGTCTGGCGCATTACTAGTTGACTGCGCTAACACCACGACGACTCATCTCCACAATTGTGTTACTGTATTATTCAACCAAGCAGTTTATTTATATGCTTGCTAATACTGATTAACCATAGCATATCGAACTAGATCTCCGGGTCTATATGGGGAGAAAGGTGGTGATATAGACCCATTTTGAGCTTCAAGATGATGATCAAGATGAGGAGCATGACGTATGTATATGCGCGTGTGTGCGTGTGTGGGTGGGGGGGGGGGGTCGGGGTGGTGGCTAGAGTCTGTATTTATACCATATATATGGCGTCAGGAGGGTTTTCCATTATATATTTGGGGTGCCCCTAATATGGGTCATAAGGAGAGAAAAGGAACGTATTCTTATTCTCTTGATTTTTATATCTAATTAATTAACGCTGCCGCCCCATTAAAGTAGGGATTTCCCAAATGGCATAATGTTAGTGTAATAAATTATGCCATCAGGCAAGATTTCCCAATGATCTAATTTGGTGGCATTAAATATGCCGTCAGTAGGGATTTCCCAATGACCTGATTTGGGGTTTTAAAAAGGAGGGTATTCCTATATGTAATATTTATCTCCCAATATTTTGGTGTTAGGGGTCAGATATTGAATGGTCCTTTTGTGGAAAAATGCTCAGACATGTGTATTCTTAAGGTTGAAAGGGGAAGGTCATCATTACCATAAGAAAATGATGGCACACAGCCCTGTTAGAGCACATGTGTCTGCTTTTATAGCACTTATGCAGCTCGCTGCGGAGAGTCCTCATATCTGATTGGTCAAGAGATGTGAATAGCACGTCTGGTTTCATGGCAACGCCAAGCAAACAATACAGCTAACGAGGTTACACAGCAAAGAAACACAATCAATAATCCAAGATTTACTCTTCTCATGTGGTGGCTTCCCAGCTAATGCTACGCCAAAGCGGCAAAACAGCAAAGAACAAGTACACATATTGATGCAAGGCATCAATGGTAAATAGCGTGCCCGGATGTTATTATAATTCTGAGAATAAACTCAACTGTTTCATGAAAAAATAAAGTTATATGAGGGTATACAATAAACACAAAAGAAGGAATATTTCTTGCAAAAAAATATGGGCAGTGTTAGCTATGGGCTAGGTAAAGCAGCTTATATCTTTGGTCAGTCCAACAATTTTTCCATCCATCCTTTTTCTCCTTAACAGAGAGAGAAACAGACACAATTTAGAGCAGCCAGTGATGAGAAAATTGCACTACTGCATCAACAGAGTGTAACAGATCAAATTTGAGTCATTAGGTATCAACAACTTGTAAAGATAAGGAAATCAACATCTGGCAACCCAGTCAGTAGAACATCAGCGCAAGACGCAGTACAGACCCTGACACCCATTCAAACATATTAAAGAAAAACTGTAAAAAATATTTGAAACCTAATTCTTGATACCTTCTTAAACAGACGTGAAGCGTTTATTACACGGAAATATATTGGTGAAATATACACTGCAATGCTAGTGAAATGCACAAAGCAAGTATATTTTTGATGCAATACAGGACCCCGAGCTGTACCGACAGATAACCTTTTCAACAAAGTTAAGTGGGCAGGAGAGAACCAATACGTGAACCTAGTTTTCTCCAACGAAAATGATATAGCAGAACACATTTCTTATAAGTATTTGTGGGTGAAATTCTGGGGGTGAACGTATTGCAATGAAAACCATGAATTATAAGTTTGAACCTATCTAAACATATGGGTGATATTCTGGGCCGAACCCATTATGAGCGATATGCCAGGACATATCGACACCTATCTGAATGTGGTGAATGTGAACTAACCATATTACAATGGAGCCATATGGCCAATATGTAACAACATATTACCAAATTACTTGATGGTAGGATCGTGCAAAAGCACAGCTATATGTAAAAAAATTGATTACAAACTGAGATTCTAATACTGAATATAGTAAATTGTTGGCATTTGACAACTGTCCGTGACTACTAAATTGAATATTACGAAATTACTACGTGGTAGAAATCTTAAGATTCATTAGCGTATTCATATCCCTATCTAACCATATGGGTGAAATTATGTAGCCACACATATTGCAGACGGTAGGGTATTGAAAACCACAGATCTGCCAACATTGGAACAAATGTATGCGATGAAATTGCATACCACGAAAATACTTCACGTTCGAATTCTTTTAAATTCCCAATGTAACTAGCATATTCAAACTCCCATACGTCTATGTGAGCAAAGTCCTGGAACCGACCATATTACGGAAAGTAGGGCACCGAAAACCACGAACACACCAACATCTAAGCTAAATTTTGCGTATTAAAATATTACTTCATCTAGAATGTGTTAGATTCGGAATATAACTAGCTTATTAAAGCTCAAGTCTACGTGGGGTAAATTATGGCGTTGAACATACTACAGACAATAGGGCACTGAAAACTGTGGTGGTTTATTAATACAATGAATGAGGGCAATGAATGAGGGCCGCCAGTCAAATTATTTTCAAAATATTCAACAGCATTTTTATTAAATAACAAAAACATACAATTCATACAACGTGTCAGATTATTAAGCATTTAAGATGAACTAAATCGAGTCAGTCATGACGTCATTATTATGACGGTATCCTCTGCGTCACTTAATTAATTACGACGTCATATGACGTAATATGATGGATAGACAACCTGAAAAGGCCCATTCGCCAGTGGTTTTAATTACCCTCGCTCCGTCAGAGGATGAGTGTATTGTATTCGGGTCTATGTGCGTTCGGGATGGCAAGGGTCTACGATCTATGATTGGCCTTGTTAAAATGTGACCTATAAATACGGGTGCTCTCTTAATACAAGTGGTCCATATTGTGTGGACCACGCATTAACAAGTGGTATTAGCCCTGTAATGCTCAATTTGCTCATGCCAATTTGAATAGAGGGATTCATTTCTAGGTATGCCACGCCTATTTCTAGCTAAGCTCCACCCCTGTATTGCATGTTGGAATCGATGTCTATATATATACGCTGAAAAGGAATTCCCAGACTTCCAATGTCAAGGTAACTATACAGGTAAGCTGATGACTATTTTGAAACTAATTTGACTGGGTGCAATGAAAACCATGAATCGGCTTAAATTTGGGCCGAAATTATTTCATGGTAGATAGTTTTAAATCTCACTACTCCGTAAGCGATTGCCTATACCTGTCTAAATATGTGGGTGACATTCTGTGGCCGAACCTATTATGAACGATATGCCAGTACATACCGACACCTATCTGAATGTGGTGAATGAGAACCAACCATATTATAATGGGGGGGGGGGTGGTCATACGGCCAATATGTAACTACCTACGATGAGATTACTTGATGGTAGAATTGTGCAAAAGCACTAGCTCATATTGAGTTATATACATCCATATATAAAACAAATTATTACAAATCGAGAACAGACATTCTGATACCGAATATAGTAATTTGTTGGCATTTGGCAACTGTTCGTGGCTACTAAATTGAATATTCCGAAATTACTACGTGGTAGAAATCTCGAGATTCATTAGCGTGTTCATATCGCTATCTAACCATATCGGTGAAATTATGTGGCCAAAACTATTGCAGACAGGTAATAGTAGGGCATTGCAAACCTACAGATCTGTCAACATTGAAACGAATTTACGCGATGAAATTGTATACTACGAAATTACTTCACGGTCAAACTTTTTAAATTCCCAATATAACTATCTTATTCAAATCCCTCTACGTCTATGTGAGCGAAGTTCTGGAGCTTACCATATTACATACAGACAGTAGGGCACCGAAAAGCACGAAAACCCCAACATTTAAGCCCATTTTTGCCTAATAAAATTATTTCATCTAGAATTTGATAGATTCGGAATATACCTGGCATATTAAGGCTCATGTCTATGCAGGTGAAATTATGGGGGCTAAACATACTACAGACAATAGGGCATTGAAAACTGTGAATCACCGGAGATTTAGCAAATGTTCGGTATGAAATTGTGCACTACGAAATTACTTCATGGTAACAAATATTTTAACCTCAATCCATTAATTCACTAGCGTATTGATATACCTATCTAACTATATGGTTGAAATTCTGTGGCCGAATTTCCTGTAGACCTTCTTAACTTAGCACATGCATAGGCCTACACTTCGTTTGATTTCTGTATTCAACAATCTGCTACAAGATTATTGACAGCAGTTTTGACTGGAAATTTGGAACATTGGTAGTCTATCAATACTGCTACATAATTGCATTGACCCTACATGGATTTATTCACACGGATGGATTAAAGACAAAAGGATACTACTGATAATCGCACATCCATTATTTATTCGTATCCCGCGAGTTTTCTTTCGATACGAGATCGAGAAATGTATCTCGTATGTAGGGGCCTATTTAGTAGACATTGACGTAGTGATTTCACGATCCAGTGTTGCTTTTACAGTCTGCTACGGAGATAGACTAGGCCTCGGTATGTCTGGTATCCGAAGTTGAGTCTGTCTAACAGTCTAGTCGTTGTGATAACGTAATAAGATGACCGGTCATTATATTAGAGGTGTAGTTTCGAAGAAGCCAAGCCTTTATTTTTAGATGGATCCATTATTGTTAGCGAACTCTGTCTACTTTTTCGCCCTCTACAATATTATTATGCATGTTTTTCTTTTGAAATTTACCACACACATAGTACGACTCAAGACTGTCTGTAACAAGTCTGTAATTTTTACCCTATCTCGAATGCAACAAATGTGAATCATACTATGATGCAATACGGGAAAGGTTAAACAGACATGGTACATCATCGTCGTCCTCATAATTTATTAACCCTGTATTACCTAAATTGAGTGAAGAATATGAAAAACAATATTTGGTTATTGAGTCCCTATTTGCAGGCCAATAGACGACTGTTTTGAAGAGTTACTATTGGAATGACTGGCTCAATTATCGAGCCAGTCATTTCAGTGGTGAATTTTCAAAAACGATCTCTTGACCTGCACATTAACATCCTCAAAATCACTTTAGAGGCCGGTTTTGGCGGCCTCCTCATGAAAGGGTTAAAATACATTAAGAGAAGATGATACGCTTACATGGGCAGTCGTTGTCGTTGCAATACTTAATACAGGTCTATGATAGCAACAAGTAGGGTGGGGTGGGCTACCAAAGTATTAAAAAGATATTCGTGTAGTTGTCTTTATCTGAGATATTGAAATTTCGGTGCTAAACATTCTAAAGGAATTTGTTAGAAAACACACAATTCTGCCCATGTAAGTCACATTTTGCTTGAAATGACTTCCATAGGCCTAACGTTAGTCAATCGGTCACTGAATCCGGGTGGTATATTAATACATTAATACCGCGCTCGTGTTGATATCGATGGATCTCTGAGCTTCTTGACTATCAATTTCCAGAAAACTATACAGGTAAGGTGTTGACTAGTTTGAAAGCAATTTGACTGTTGCTTGTGACAGTAACATCGCCCAGTCAAATTAGTTTCAAAATATTCACCAGCATGTTTTGTAAATAGCAAAGACATACAATTCGTACAACGTGTCGGATTATTAATCATTTAAGATGGAGTAAATTGAGTCAGTCATGACGTCATGATTATGACGTCATCCTATACGTCTCGTCATTGATTATGACATCATATGACGTAATATGATCGATAGACAACATGAAAATGTCCATTAGCAAGTGGTATTAATTATCCTCCCTCCATCAGAGGACGAGTGCATTGTATTCAGGGCAACAATCTATGATTGGCCTTGTTAAAATATGTGACCTATAAATATGGGTGGTCTCTTAATACAAGTGGTCCAAATTCTGTGGGCCACGCATTACCAAGTGGTATTAGCCATGTAATGCTCAATTTGTTCATGCCAATTTCAATAGAGCGATCCATTTCTGGGTATGCCACGCCTATTTCTAGCTAAGCTCCACCCCTTTTTGCGTGTTGGAATCGATGTATATATATATATATGGTCTGGGAATTCATTATTCAGGTAAGCTGATGACTATTTTGAAACTAATTTGACTGGGTGCTTTTAAAGGTTTGCTGCCTCTGGCCGCAACAACGCCAGGTCAAATTAGTTACAAAAAATTCAACACGATGTTGATTAAACAGTAAAGACATACAATTCGTACACTTGCCGGACTATTCAATGTTCATGACTGAGCTCGATACGCCATTCATTTACACATTTTGGATTATGACGTCAGGCTGTATATGAAGTAATTGATTATGACGTCATATCCTTCCGTTACAGATCGAACCCAGCCATTATCATAGAAAATAACTGTTGAATAAATAGCAAAGACATACAATTCGAACAGCGTCTAGTTAAATTAGTTTCAAAATATTCAACAACATGTTGATTAAATAGTAAAGACGTGCAATTCGCATACTTGACCGGCTATTCAATGTTCCTGGTGGAGCTAGATACGTCATTCATTACACATTTTGATTGTGACGTCTAGCTACATCTGACCTAAATAATTATGACCTCATATACAGAAAAATCCATTATCATAGAAAATGTCCTATTGAAGATTTTGGGACTTCGAGTGGTCGCTACTCGATGTGGTTTCCTACTACCTCAATGGCGAGAGTATGATGATATAGGTTGCTGCGACAACCTCTTACCCATGAAGTAGTAGAAGATGAGTGTCGGCTCGCCTTGTTACTGATGAGCGTAACGATATTTATTGATGACAATCGGGCCTATCTGACTGATGGAAGATTCCCGGCTTCGGTGCAGTGCTGCTCTGCACTCTGGAGTTCACTATGACACACAACCCAAACTAGTGTCTTGCAAAGCAAGAGGATGCTTTTATTAATATCTACGCTAACTGTACATATAACTGATGAAGAACTTTAATGATAACACTTGACGATTTACTACCAGACAATACTCTGATATAATTTCGTGACAAAGAACTCTGTTATTCTAGCGGCTACTAATATAGATTTCAGCGTTTCGACTGTCGTAGCATCAAGATGCCTACGGAACCCTGATGTTGGATTGATTAATTCAATAAGTGGCAAAGTGCCTTACTTATACTCTTCGGTACCTCCGAAGTTCTATATATATATTACGATATATAGATATAAACATATCGTAATACATATTCTTTGTTTCGATGATTCTTCTAGGTATGCTATAAGCACAGCTTGATTGATCTGGATAATCAGTCCGCCAATCAACGTCTGCTTATTCCCTCCTAGAAGCTTCTACCTACTACTATTGGTCGACCCGACCAATCCATGATCGTCCACATCTCGATTCTCACTTTGAAACGTGTTCTTCCTAAATTCTTTGCCACAGAGTTTGATCGACGCTCATTGATCATGACGTCATTCTTACCAATCAAACTCCGGGCTTCTCGTCTATGGAGCTACCGCTACACATCGGCAAAGCAGTGCTGGCTGGTTCTGATTTGATACGATCTGTCAGCTAACTAACAACATTACGGAATGTGTTGTTGTAGCATGCCATTGAATGATTGATAGTTGATATACAAATTTCGATTGTGTTATTAATTCCTACAGGACGCTATACTGTCCATGTACTGTCCATTGCCTATCAGCAGAAAGCCTGTAGGATGCTAGGGTGACTTGGCACATGAGTTGTCATTTCTCATTGTCAGCTTATGTTGTTACATTCTTATGTGAGAAATCAGACTGCTTACGTAACCAACTAAGTCCGTCTGTCACGTTCGATTCCACTGTTTATTACACCTCGATTATTTTCTAACCCATCGATCCCAAACGACTGCTGAATATCATAAAATTGTGTGCTGATTCCGCAGCAACAACTTTTATCTCAACTATTGCCAGATACTCATCAACTCAGAACCGGAGGTCCTATTCTATTTAATTCCATTATTTACATTTGGATGCTAACTACCATCCATCAATCCTTATCAGTTTCGGTTCAGTTTCGCCGAAACTGTAACTGCGCCTCAGCTGATGTCAACCGGTGCTGGTCATCCAGTGCTGGTAATATATATCTAAATAATAATATACATAGTGACTCAGTCCATTAGCTCACTTGGTATTTCAAACATGAATTTCATTTAGGACTTACTCGTAAATATAAGACATCCAGTGGGGTCATGACTTCCCACAAGACAATACCATATCTACACTATGTCTAATTGCCGTCCAAGAGACCATTGTGGTTTTTCTTTTGCAATTTACTACTGGAATAATAGGATCGGTTATCCAACCAGTCATTCCAGTGGTACACTTTCAAAACAAGTTCTCCGGTGAGTAGCTAATGCAAATGGACATTTCTCACGATCACCGCAAGAAGCCATTTGTGGTCAGTTTGATAGAGTGCTAAAGTGGACATATCAGTTCCGTTGGCTGTTTATTAAAATAATTAAGCGGTCATCGCCGCGCAAACTATTACAATCGGACCAGAACAAATAAGAGAACTCGCCATGAATCACGTGTATGACGATAATAATTATGAGATATCCAGCAATCTAAAAATAGAGCCGTGTCTTCGCGCCGAGAATTATTAGATCTCGTATGGATGGAGATCTCGCGAGACACAGCCCCACACTCCCCTGCGCGAAATGTCCGCGGCTATAGGCAATTCTAGCCAGCAATAAATAGAAGTGTGCCCTCTGGAGCGGGCACGCACAAACAATCAATAATCCAGGATTTACTTTTAGCTCTTGATGGCTTCTCAGCCAATACCTAGCTTCTGCTAAAGGTGAGAGATATAATTTGGCGAGTTTAGCGTGTCACACAGAGCGACTACGCATTTCAGCATGCCAAGTGTCCATTTTAAATTTAAAGTCCAGATTCGCGTAATCCAAGATATCATAGTATATTTCCATATTGGGATAACCATCTAGTGGTGTTAATAACGTAGACGTAACCCCGAACTCTGATGCTGAAGGTTCTAGGGATTTGGCTATTTCTTGAGTTACATGCGGAGGTATAATAATAATAAAAATAATAATAATAATAATAATAATAATAATAATAATAATAATAATAATAATAAACTGACATTGTGTGCTACTAATTTTATTTAACTTTTCATTGGTCAAGTCGACTAAAAACGTTGTTCGCACATTAGTGGTATAGGGACTTCAATGTTGTAACTTATTATCTACCAGGACATCAAAGAGCCGTGGCTAGCTTAAAACTATGGTTTTCAATAATGTAAATGTATATCATTAAATATTTGCATCCCAGCCACTCAATAATAACCTTTTGTTTACATTTTAATATTAAAGCATGATTTATTTATGCAAAACCTGGTAAGTTATCAGTGACTGTTGGTATAGGCTATTATTTAAGACACCCTTTTTCGTTTTTGTACTAGGTTTATTATACCCAACCAATATTATAATTTCAAGACATCACATATTCTACACGTAACTTATTCCCAGGATTGTCTGGCTGCTACGGTTTCTAAAATAATATTCTCAAAACCAATGCAAATGCCGTTTTTGTCCGACATATCCATTGAAAAGACAATTCTCCTCATTTATGGTGTGCCCAATTTCAACTAAATAGGGCTGGAAGGATCCTATGGTAGTAATCCCGTGAACTTCTGTTTAGGAGTTTGATTGATCAAGGTTTCTGGCGGCCATCTGGATATTCCGAAATATTTCCGGAAATCATTTAAGACGCTACTACTCCAAGACGGCTTCAACAAAACTTAGGTGGACTAATTCTATCCTATGAGGCTTCAAGGTGTTAACGAGAATTCTGATTGGTCAATATTCCCGGCGGCCATCTTGGATTTTCTGAAAACTTCTGAAAATCAATTAAAATGCTACTACTCATTAACTGCTTGAAAAATTTAAAAACAAACTCGGCTAGAAGGACCTTAGACTGGTATGCTTCAGAACGTGTAAACATAATTTTGATTGGTCTGTATTTTCAGCCGTCATCTTGAATTTTCCGGAATATTTAGAGAAATTATTTAAAACGGTACTCCTCGTTAACCACTTTGCCAACTTCAACCAAGTTTGTCTGGAAGAAGCATATGGTTGTAGGCTCCAGAACGCCGTTTCAGAATTTTGATTGGTCAATTTCTTTGGCAGCCATCTCGGATTTTCCGAAAATTTTCTGGAAATCATTTACAACGCTACTCCTCCAAGATAAATATGCCGACGTCAACAACACTTGGCTTAACTAGTTCTACCCTGGGAGGCTTCAACACTTCTACTAAGAATTCTGATTGGTCTATATTTCTGATGGCTATCTTGGATTTTCTGAAAACTTTGGGAAATCAGTTTAGGCTACTCATACCGATTTCAAGCAAACCCAGCTGGAAGCACATCTAGTGGTGTGCTTCAGAAACGGTATACAGAATTTTAATTAGACGATTTGTTCGGCGGCCATCTTGAATATTCCGAAAAATAGCTGGCAATCGCTTGAAATGAAACTCCTCATTAACGACCATCTTGTTCTCCAAAATGACATCTTGTATGGATCCGATTTAAACTCATTAGATTTAATTTCATCAATATCTACGGGTGATTACAGTTTGATTAAAGGACAATTCCGGGATTGGTAAAAGGGTACTTTATTGGAAAGACTATTATATGACTAACATATTGGATCCTAAATAAATACAATAGACAAATAATACGAGTAATTATACCATCGTAAACATGGGATTATTTTATCTCCCGGGCGGCGCCATTTTCTTGCAACGCGAGCGAAATTTCACGAGATCCCGACGTCATCCCCGCACCAACGCTATCTTTGCCGAGCACGAAGGCTGGGCAGTACATATGTATATGCGTGGCGGCCTAACATGGGCCAATTTTTAATCGTTATGACGTTGTCCAGTTAAACAGTACGTTTTTCAAGTAATTCTAGTATTCGAAGTCGGTGGGGGAATCGTTAACCCCTAGACCGCTGAAGCATAGATTCCATTTTCTTTGTCCTATCAGAATGTGTTCATTTTGGTAACAATGCTGCTGTAAGTCATTGCTGTGCACGACAGCAACACGTTCAGCAACATTTTTGTTTCAAATTGTACCCCGGTACTATCTCTGTAAGTAGGCTGTTACGCATTTTACACCATGCGATACGGGTTAAATGAAGTGGCACACTTGACACGCGTGTATTGTCAAATTACTCAGCCGACTCAAGATACAGTAATAGCGTGTGTCGCAGGCACTGTAAATATATATATATATATAAAGCAAATGATATGATAATATTGCCGGAATCACAAAACCGATTGTAATAATATTGATACCTACTTGTAGCTGTACATTTGAAGATGTATCCAATGCTAGGGATGTTAGAATCGGCCTAGTCGTCAAAAGATACACTCTGCGGAAAAAACGAAGCCAGCACAATTTCAAACAAAAAATTCAGGATGCGCTCTATCCAGCATCCCATATCAGAATGAGTATTACAGCTACAATGATAGAATTTGCTATGCCGAAGCTGTACACTGTTATGACATAATGGCCAAAATTCCATCAAAATATCTTGATTATTGAAATTACTACAGCTTGCCGGGCAATATTGATCGGCGATGAAAATTCCCAGATTTTATGTCAAAATGTTAATTCATTTGGTGATATCTCTGGCAATTGTCACGCGAGCAAAATTATAATTAGTCAGGCAAATAACCATTTCTTTCAGCTTTAAGCAGACTCCAATTTAATAACAATACATAAAGATAGAGTCTGCGAGACAAAAAACATATCATGCTGAATTTGACCAAAAAAGGATAACATATTCTCAGATCGTATTTTAGATGAATAATAGTTAGTATGTATTTCATTCTTTTGAACCTCTTGCCCGATATTAGTATCCATCCATTATATCATATTAATCCCGAGGTCGGCACCTATTTAGAGATCCTAGACTCATGGGACTCACTTCAGCGGTTCGTTTACTATTATCATTTACGTATACTTCCTTAAAATATATACCCGCATCTATTGGCCTCGCTCCTCCAGCCATAGCAATAGCACCGGTGAGGGCCTGGCGTCGCTAAATGCGATAAAATGGCAGCAACCAGATGTGCGAAAAATTTTCAATTTTACCGACCTTATCTAGCAATAGTTGGTTACCTTATTTCTATCTGCTCATTATTCTGGCGCAATTTCATTAAACATGTAATACGCTTTCAAATAAAGCACACTTTTTATCATCCCTGAATTGCCCTTTAAGATAACCTGGTCCTTGATAAAAAAAATGGTTGTCGTGCACCAATAGAAAGTATGTGTTTGATGGCTATATTACATTTCTTATTGGCTGGATGGAACCCAAGGTTCAATCTGATGGTGCAGGTTATTGATCTTCATTAATTTCCCAATAAATATCAATTGTACTGAATTCCCATTTTTCGTATTGTGTGCCTTGTTGCT
>CM067374.1:121578842-121583842 GCA_034401795.1 Chaetoderma sp. LZ-2023a | reverse complement strand
TGGGTTGAATAATTTATCAGTCTAAAGAACAGGGGCACAAATGTTTCCAAACATTACTTTGAGAATTATTTGATGCGTAACAATTTAGACACAATACCGTTAACACTCGTGGCATCAACGACAACGGGACACCAACGAGGGCGACAACGGCAATTATGACGAATACACTACCGTATCTTTTTGATGACACAATCCGTAAGAAGATTTAACATGATTAAATATAATTGGCTGTTATCCCATATCATGGCAATGTATGGTAAATCCAGTTATTATGCGTAGCATATTTGAAATGCACCTCGATAGTGTTTAGCGTATATTCCTATAGTTCCTAGCGATCACATGAACGCCTAGGATGCACTGTGTCATCACACTTTCAGTAAGAAAAACACCATAACATCCTGATATTTTTTATCGTTATTTGAATGGATACATAACCGTATTTGGCGTTTCCTACAAGAATGTATAATCTGAGTGATAATAATTGGAGCCTTACGTTATCTACCTTTTGGTAGAAAATAGTCTGAACAGGCTAAACAGATCCATCTTCTTCAGTGAATTGCATGAAACCAGCCAATTCGTGAAGAAACAAATATTGCAATTCTGGCATATTTTAGAAAGCAGAGATAGATGCCAACTGGTCTTTCCTGACAAGCCACTATTCGGCTTCAGAAGACTCCGCCACCATGGGCACCACAGTCAGAGCTCGCCTACACAATCCCGACCAACCAATGCCCACACATAGGAATGTCTTCAAAACCGGCCCCAAAGGGAACTCGAGTTCATAGAAAGCTCACATACAGAGCAAAATAACTGTCAATCTCGTAGCATCATATATCTCGTCACATGTCAAAGGGGGAAACAAAACGCACCTTCAAAATCAGAATGCAAGAGCACTTATGATGAATAGTAAACTTCCAAGAAACATATCAGATATAACACCCCCGGTAGCAAGCCAGTTCACATGAGAAAATCATTCCAGGAGCGACATACACGGTCATATCATCTAGGTTTTCTCATCAGCCCAAGGGGAAAATACGTCTACTATGTGGAGAAAGGCCAAAGACAACCATTGGATCCATCAACTACATTGTATGGCACCTTGTGGAATTAACCAAGCTGGGTGAGATTGTCAACTATGGTCTCACACCTACGTGGTAATTAAACTGAAAATAGCAATATGTAGAGATTAAACAGTGCGACTTAAATCTGCCGCCATGATGCATCTTAACGTTACTGTTATCTTTTCTATTATTGCAGAGAGCACCTTGTACCAGTAATCCCTCTTGCGTCAATATGGACTCGAAGCGCTCAAAATGCTACACATGCAAATGGACCTTTCCTATTTAGCCATCAATCACATGACGTCATAAACAACTCCATTGGGTAGGATGACGTCATAATCAACGATGCCATAATGACGTAATTAACGTCGTCACGAACGCATAATTGGTGACGGACTAAAGCGTTGGGATACGAATTGTAAGTCTTTACCATTTAATAAACATGCTGTTGAATATTTTGAAAGGGCTTTGACCATTGGCAACAACAGCACTCAGTTAAATTAGTCTCAAAATATTCAACAGCTTAACTGTGCAGTTTTTTTGGAAAAAAATGATAGTCAGGACGTTCAGGGATCGATCGACCCCACTGCTGCCGAAGTGTGGGTGGAGCATAGCTAGAGATGAGCGGGGAATATCTAAACTGGATTCGTCGATTGACGCTTTAATGGTACACATTTTCAAGGAATATAAATTTTGCAAAAACCAAGAGAGCTAACGATTTGCCACTGATAATAAGTCTAGGAAATATGTGTTTGTTGTCCTGTGAATGAACATCCCTCAAAACTGCTACATTTGCCGTTTTAGCGAACTTCCAGTAAAGTCTTATCTGACACAAGAGAGGTTAACTATAGCTTCGTTCTTACGTGTCCAAAATGTCTAATAACTCTCATGGGATCTGTCTCTGGTAATCCAACTTTATGACATTCATTAACTACGCAACATGTCCTGCTGGCTACGCACTCTGTTATTCGTCATTTCCTCTGGAAATCAATACTTCGTTGATCTGCTGAGCTATAGCATTGCCTTATGCATGTCCATTTCCACCCTGTATGTATGATTACTGTATTCTGCGGCTCTAGTAGTAGACACATCCTACAGCTGAAATCAGTCCTTCTTCGCTTTTGCCAACCGTGTCTTGCCATCAGCCAACGTGTTTGGCATCCTCAGGTCCATTCCTGATCTGAGTTTACCGAGTTCTGTTTCTTGAGGTCACCTCGTAGCATGCTTAGCAGATTTCTGCTTCTTTGGTGTAACCCTCCCCCCTCACCCCCCCCCCCTGGCACCCTTGGCACATGGCCAAACATTGACCATCTTTGCTGGCCGACAAATACGGACAACGGCGATGTATTACACATATAGTGCATCAAATAGTGTTTACACACTTGTCGCCGGTATTCTTGTAATCTGTCGCAAATAGGACTAGAAAACAACTCTCCAATATGAGATCAGGATGTATGCAACACGTTTCTGAAAATTCTTACGATTGTGTTATAAAAGATTTGGTTATAAATGGGGAGGTGTTCCTGCTATTCTCCGGCTTGGGTCACTAATCATCTGGATTATCTCTAGTAACCTCAATGGACCTTTCCAATTTATCAAGCCATCATATTACGTCATATTGCACTACGCGACGTCTAGGATGACGTCGCAATAAGTACGTCATGAATGACTCTATCTAGTCCGTCTTAAACGCTTAATAGTCTGCCACGTTGTACGAATTGCATGGTTTTATTATTTATTAAACATTCTGTCGAATATTTTGAAACTAATTTGACTGGGGGATGTTATTTCCATCAGCTAAAATGGGAAAAGTCCATTATTGCCCCACCATCGCCCCCTGCTATTGATACTGGCATAATGTAAAGCGACAATGCGTGAGTGGCACACTACTGGAGACATAATAATATAACATTTATGTTCGGCTCTGTCGCCCCTGCCCCGGGGCTATGGTTAGGGGGGGGGGTGAGATTGCAAAATTTATGAAAGCATGGGGATTTGCAATAGTTCGATATGGTCTTTCTTGTATTATTGTTGTATTTTATTAAAAGGAAGCAGACAAACCTGGATACCATATCACATCGTGTTGCATATTTCATTGCCTGAAATTTGTTGCCAGCGGTCCAGTTCACAAATTAGGAGAACCTGATTACACGTATCCTGGTAAACCTCGAGTACAGAGTGACGGTAATATATGACATGGAGCACGGCACAATGTGTAGGATGTCGAATCAACGAGTCCATAGACATGCTATCAGTAGAAGCACTAGTAGAGCTATAATTTAGCTGTCTCATTAGCATCCTTGATTTGTTCTGATTTTTCTCTTTTTCAATCAAATATCGACATCACGCGATTATAATGCGCATATCGCTCAGAGCCTTTTGGGGTGGTTATTTTTCGTTCACTGCTTCTGCAGTGCGTCTTGCCTATGCGTTCGTGGGTGGGTGCGTACAGTGCGCGTGCACGTGCTTGCGTGCCTGGGTGCTGCAGTGCGTGCGTGCTACAGCGCGTGCGTGCGTGGGAATTAACTATTATATATCTGTCTGGGAAAATGGAATACGGACCAACAAGTCCAATCTCTAAACCAAGTATGTGCGGAGTGAATGTTGTTATTGACCAATAGTTCCCTACAGTACATTAAAGGATAACTAATCTCATCTCTTGATAGCTATTCAGGTGATCTAATACGCCACTCATAAGCTATACAGATAGTTGTAAGCCTTTTATCATGCCGCTAAAGAAAGATATTCTGGCTTTAGTAACCATAATTGCCTTTTCACGCAGTCAGAAAAACACTAGTGTGCCTGCCTCGGGATATACGCTCAGTCATAGAGGTGCGAGCTACGGTTTGGAAATGTGGTATAAAAGCAATCATACCAGTAAGCTGTTGAATATTTTGAAACTAATTTGACTGGAAGTTGTTGCATTCCTTTATCAGTCGCTTCACTTTTCGCAGCGAATGAAAATGTGTTATAGTCGATAGAAAATAAGCCGTTTTCAGAGTTCAGAAATTTGACAAGAAAAAGCTTAACAGTTATGATTGCAAGCTGCTTATACAACTTAACCTGTTGAACCCCGAACTCACAGAATCCTATTTCCAAGGCATTCACACAAGTAAGCTGTTGAATATTTTGAAACTAATTTGGCAGGAAGCTGTTGCTGCCATGAGCAGCAACAGCTCCCAGCCAAATTAGTTTCAAAATACTCAACATAATAATTATTAAATCGTACAAGATTTTGGTGTTCGTGCCGTGCGGATTCAAATACTAAATTAATTGTAATGGACAATGGATTTCAGGCCATGCAGTGTGTTGACAGGTTTATCAATGTGTGGTTAAAGGGATGCTAATCTCATCTCAAATGTTGTATTTCACCGATAGATTATTGTTTATAGATTACATTCCATTCATATCCTGTCACATTCCCTTTTCTGTATCACAGCTATCTGCTTTGTAAAATCGCGTAAATGTTGCCCAGTGATCGCCACCATGTTGTCTCCTCAGGCACCAGTGTGGGATGTCATGTAAGTGCCAATACATTGTAGTCTTTATAATATAACACTCATCTCGTTGAATATATTGTGGAATGTATAGCAAGGAACGTGATGAAAACTAACTGTTATATATATATACAGTCGCATTTGCCACATCGCCAACGTCGTCGTCTTCCTCCTCTTCCTCCTCCTCCGCCTCCCTCCCACCATCCTCCCCCTCCTTCTTCTCCTCCTCCTCATCATCATCATCAGCAGCAACATCAGGATCCACTCCATCATCATCCTCGTGAGAGAGAGAGCAAGAGAGAGAGAGAGAGAGAGAGAGAGAGAGAGAGAGAGAGAGAAAGAGAGATAGAGAGAGAGAGCGAGAGAGAGAGACAGAGAGAGAGAGAGAGAGAGAGAGAGAGAGAGAGAGAGAGTGAGAGAGAGAGAGAGAGAGAGTTAGAGA